>JBBPMA010000800.1:0-16913 GCA_038090075.1 Xanthoconium purpureum | reverse complement strand
CCCATCGACACTAGATTCCTTGCCACCTCTCGAGTGCACACCCTCTTTACCATTGCCATTGCCTCCCCCACCATCCTTAGCAAAGTCGAGAGACTCCCATCTTACGAACATGACACCGAGTGCCAGGCCCTTGTCCAACTTCTCCACCATATCTCAATCGCCCAGCTCCAACTGTTCAGAGCCTGCCCTGTCGATTTACCTGAGTCACTCAGAGCGCCTCTATGTACCACCCTCTCGTCCCTACCCGGTCCAGTCCTCAACCTCCTCGTCACCAACTCCTTCCACCAATACCTGGAGGAGCTCCCAAGCGTTACCCTCTACCCCGCCTTCCTACACATCTGGGGCACCCTCTCCCATGAGGAACAACAACGATACCTCAAGCAGATCAGGATAAGCCAGTCCACCACCGTCTCTCCTCCCCCTATTCCTCTAGCTCTTCGCCTCTCCTCTCGCCCCGTCTCTCCCACCATAGAAGACAACGATGTCATCTGAATTCAGATCGCAGATGGACAATGGATCACTTCCTCCATCTCTAGAGTCTTGGTCACCTCCTCCCGCCCCACCTCTCCCAACACCCGGTGCTATATTTGCTCGGATCTCGGCCACTTCGGGCTCTCTTGCCCACTATACACCTGTCCTTCCTGTAGAGAATCGGCGCCGGGTCACGCAGCACATCATTGTTTGGAGACCCAATGTAGCTTTTGTCTTCGATGGGAACACTCTGACGACGTCTGCAACCTTTGGATCTGCGGAAGATGCAATACCCAGGGACATGTGGTCGGTAACTGTCCAATCAATCCGCTTACCCAGTCAGAATCTCGTGCCACTTATGGAGGATGTTACTCGGACGACAATGACCTCAATACCTTGGTGGACAACGAATAGGAGATCTAGGTATCTCAAGCCTGGAGCTCAAGTGTACGAGGGGGGTAATGTTACGATTTTCTTCCTTGCTCACACCTTCTTTCTCATCTGCATAGTCCGACGAATCTACATTGATCTTTTCCCTTACCATAAGAACGAGACCCATTACCTACTTACCTTTGATGTCTTTGCCTCGCCGATACTTCTCCCTCTCTAACTTGTCGTCTCATCAACAGGACTATCCACTCCTCTGGTTACTTCTCTTGTAGTAGTCACGTGTCCCCCCACTTTCCACAACATTCTACTAGCTTCTTCTTACCTAAGCAGTAGTACTTAAATACCCGCATAGCCTGTACTTTCTCCTCATTCTTGTTCTGTGCAATTACAGCATCAGCCTTGCGATCCACAACCCGTCTAAGTTGTGACCTAGTCTTTTTCCCCTTGAGACTTCTTTGAGGACGCAGTGTCTCTTCATGAGTACCTCCCTCAGAGTAAGTAAACCCTTGACCTCGACGCAAGTCTGTCGACTCACGTAACACACGATACACCAAGTTTACTTTGACCTTTTTCCTTATCATGAGGAAGAGACCGACTACTTACTTACCTTTAATATCTTCGCCTCTCCGGTACTTCTTCCTCTTTGATCTCTCACCTCGTCAACAGGACTATCTACTCCTCTGACTACTTCTCTCATAGTAGTCACATGTCCCCACTTTCCACATAGTTCTACTAAGTTCTTCTTACATAATCAGTAGTACTTAAATACCCGCTTAGCCTGTACTTTCTCTTTATTCTTGTTCTGTGCAATCACAGCATCAGTCTTGTAATCCACAGCTCATCTAAGTTGTGACCTAGTTCTTTGCTTCCTGACTCTCTTTATCTTGAGACTTCCCTGAGGACATTGTGTCTCTTTGTGAGTACCTCCCTCAGAGTAAGTGAACCTTTGCCCTCAACACAAGACGGTCGACTCGTGTAACACCCACACTCTCTCCCGCCGACAAGCTTGATGGCAGATGTTTCTCCAAGACTATGACCTCTCTTGGATTCATGTCCCTGGCTCTCAAATGGGACCAGCAGATGCCCTTTCCCATCTTCATGATGTCAACATCTCCTCGGATAACACCAAACAAATTCTACTCCCCAGTCTCCAGATCAACCTCCTTGACATGACACTCACCAAAAAGATCGCTGAATCTACCCCTTCCGACCAATTTGTCATTGATGCACTTCATGCCATGGAGTCGGACACTGTCCCTCTTCTGCACTCAGCCCCTCAGGACTGGTACTTCAATCATGGTGTGCTCTACTACAAATCACGCCTCTATGTCCCTGAGCCCACCCACCAACAACTTGTCTCCTCTATCCACAAATCCCCTGTGGGAGGTCATGGTGGATACTTCTGCACTGTCAACCTCCTCCAATGAAACTATTGGTGGCCCAGCCTGACTACCTTTGTCTGCAAATTTATTGCTGGATGTGCTGCTTGCCAAGCCTGCAAGGTCAACACACACCTGGCTGCCCCCATGCTTGCCCCTATTCCCTCTTCTGCCACCTGCCCCTTCCAGCAAATTTCCATGGACCTCATGATGGACCTCCCACAGTCCAACAGTTTTGATTCTATTTTGGTCATGGTTGACCATGGTCTTACTAAGGGGGTAATTTTCTGTCCTTGCAACAAAACTGCCTCCACTGCAGACATCACCTCCATCTTTTTCCAACACATCTTTCCCCAATTTGGCCTTCACAACAAAGTCATCTCAGATCAGGGACCCCAATTTGCCTTGGCCTTTGCCCAAGAACTCACCTGACTCCTCAACTATGATGTGGCCCTCTCAACAGCCTACCACCCACAAACCAATGGGGAATCCGAACGGATAAACCAGGAACTTGAAACCTATCTCTGCCTATTCTCTTCTGATCAACCCGATAAATGGGTGGAACTCCTTCCTATGGCAGAATTCTCGCACAACTCTGCCACCCACTCGGTCACCAACCAAACCCCATTCTCTCTCATGATGGGCTACAAACCCTGTGCCTACCCCAAAATTGGACAAACCTTCCTTTCTGAACTAGAAAAACGCCTTTAGCTTCTCAAACAAGCCTGATCAGAAGCCATTGAAGCACATGCTAAGGTGGCCAATCTTGTCAAAGACTGAATCAATTCCTGCTTCAAACCCTGGAAAGTAGGAGATAGGGTGTGGTTAGATAACCACAACCTGAAACTCCACTACCAATCCAAGAAACTCACCCCTTGTCAGGAAGGTCCTTTCGAGATAGAACAAGTTCTATCACCTCTCTCCTACCACCTCCAACTTCTGCCAACTTGGAAGATCCACCCAGTCTTCCATGCTTCCCTCTTATCCACCTATCAGGAAACCCCTGAACACAGTCCAAACTTCAACCGCCCCCCTCCCTCGGAGATCCAAGGGGAAGAAGAATACACTGTGGAATCCATCATTGCCCATTGAGGCACCTCCACTTACTGCCAATTCTGTGTCCGATGGGAAGGATACCCTCCATCAGAGGACACCTGGGAACCCCCTTTCAATTTAGCTCACACCAAATACATCCTTAGAGCCTATAAAATGAGACACAATGACATCTTCAAAACCCCAGACTCTCCCTAGACTTGATCATGCAGGTCATCCTCTCCACCCAAGAGATGATCTTTGTCTTCACTATGGCCAGTCTCTATCTTCTCTCTTGTTTCTGCTTCCCTACCACACCTTATGTGTGGATGATTGACATTTTTGGTAGACATTTTGAGTTTGGGCTCATTCCCCTGACTTGCATATGTACCTCCACTTGGGGGTATGATGCCACCACTGATGCCTGGGGCAATGCCACTGCTGCTGCCAATTGGGGTGACTCCCAAACAGAGTGAGCAGCACTCCATACCTTCAGATTCAGAATCCCCATAGTTGAAGGTCTTAGCACTCAAACAGGACTCCACCCCACCTCCCCTCTTTTTGGAATCCAATTGGGTACAGCCTTCAGGAGCCCATCTATATAAACCAAGTTTCTCCCTTGTTCTGAACCTCAGTCCCTATGTCCAACATCTCTGCCAACTGCATCCTCACATTTCCCCAGCTGCAACACAACCTCCTTTATGCCACCTTCCTTGAAACTCCCTACCTCTTGTCACAGATTGAAGACCATGCATTCATGCAAAATTCCCCTGCCTTATGAGAAGCCATCTCGATGTACCACATCTACATTGCTTTCTGCAATGTCTATGCAGAAAGACCCCCTCCCTATGAGCATTGTGATGCTGACATTGGACAACTCATTCTTGAACTTCATTCCCATTGCTTCAAACTCCTCTCAACTCCTGGCTTCCCTGGTGTCCTTGGGAGCCTCCCACCAGGAAGCATGTACCTCCACTTCCAGAACATCCTATGCACCCTCTCTGGAGCTGACCTTACTTGCTTTACTGGCTTTGTTGACTCCTCCCCAGCTACCCCTGAGCCTCCAGCTTGAGATAGTCCAAGACCTAACTCTCCCAACAGCCATGGAAATAACCTCATCAACAATGCCTTTCATCCACTTTCCACCACTGCATCTCAAAATCCTGTTGTCATCACTTCTCTTCCCAGGAACCTTCCAGCTCTTGCTGCCAGGATTGCTCACATTCTTGTGGCAGGTCAACCTGCCACCAATTCTGTGACCCCAATTCCAGTTCCAAACCCCCTTGCCCGAGACTCCCCCCTTAGCAACTGTCTTCAATGCAAGTACTGGTGCTTCCATTGCAAGGAGCAAGGTCATTTCCACACAGAATGCCCTCAATACATTTGCCCCTATTGTGATACTGCCGCTCCCAGTCACACCCAAGGCTGTTGTTCCTCCAACCCCCACCTCTTCCCTGGTGCCTCCACCCAACTTTCCAAAGTTGATTCAGACTCTGAGGAGGATTTCAACTCCATCCCCTCCTCCTCTGGATGAGGAAATTTTTGATTTGGTAAATCAATCTTACGAGGGTAATGTTATGGATTTTGTGCCCCTCAATGAGATCCCATCTTTTTCCCTAGTTCCATGGGACAACCTCTCCCTCCTGCTCAATGGGTTCCTTGTCCCTTACACCGCCCCACTCAATTCCTGGACTCCGCCATCCCAATCTGGATTTTCTCTTTAGATTCCCAGCACAGTTAGACTTCTATCCGCTGTGCATAGATCTCACTGTCCCATTAGCCTTCTGCCTTCCAGATACATCTTGGTCCCTTTCATATTCATCTTAGTGTTGGAATTAGCAAACATGCGCACAGCCTCATTGTCATTGGACTGACCAAATCACCAACACACGCATGGCATGTGTCCATTTCATTTCTCACATACATTCTCTATTGTACCTACATTGTACAAGCACATTGCCCGATCCGCATATTTAATCTTTTACTTACTCCTGTGCCTGGATCTTCATCAAGATCCTTTTTACTCCTTTTACTTAGTATTTACTTATCTTGTATATAAGTTCCCTGTTTTCCATTGAGCACCTCAGTTTGTTGTTCTCGCATGACAACTGAGGTGAGTTATTATTCATATACTATTTACCTACTTGAGCTAATCTGTTCATGGCTTGTTGTCCCTCGATAGGTAAATCTATTTTAGTTCGTTGTCTGCACATGATGACTGAGTGTGTTATCTCTAGCCGTCATGCTGTTTTTCTGCCCTCTGGAAAATCTCTCAGGTTATGAGCCCTGAGCTTCATAGATATTAATCAAGTTGAACTCACCACCATGTCCATCATTCCTGTCACCACCGACATTCTCCCGAGCAATGTCCCAAAGCTTGATGTCAAGGGAACCAACTGGGCGATCTTTGCATTCCATTTTCAGGTTGCTGTTGAAGCCAAGGAGCTATGGGGCCACTTGGATGGCTCTACTGCTTGCCCAAGCTATACTGCTCCCCTGAGTGCTGAACAGCAAGCCGAGGTCAACAAATGGATGAAAGATGAGTGGATGGCCAAGCACTTACTCACTCAGTGAATTCCAGACTCCACTGCCTTGTAAGTCCAGAAGAAGACGACTGTGGCTGGCATGTGGAAGGAAGTCAGCAAAGAATACACAGAGAAAGGCGTGTACACACAAACAGACCTGTGCGCACAGTTTCTTGAGTCAAGGCTTGCAATGGGAGGTGATGTTCGCCAGTTCCTTGATGGGCTATGAACAAAGAGGGAAGAGTTAGCAGCTGTGGGTGTCAACATTGATGAGAAGGATTACCGATTGATGATCATTAAATCCCTGCCCAACTCACTCACCAATTTCGCATCAAGCCAACTTACTGCAGCTTGACTGTTTACTACTGCCAAGACGCTGGAACCAGACATCTTGATATCCATTATAGCTGAGGAGGCCAACTGTCAGAAGGCAAAACATCCAGCACATGGAGATGCAAAGGATCGAGATTGTGATGAGGCAATGGCTGTTGCACATGGAGGACTGTCACAAGGACAAGGCAGGGGTGGATGCCACAGAAATGTGAGGTGAAGCCTGCCAAAATGCTGGGAATGTGGATCTACAGAACATCTGGCAGTTTTCCACAAGAAATCAGGTAGTGAAAAGAAACCTACCAGTATGAATACAGCCCATGTTGCTGAAGGAGACAGTGACTTGGAGGAGTGCATTTTCAGAGTCCAAGAAGACTCGAGCAACAATGAATCTGTTCTGGGGTTACTGTCAGCAGAACCCTCAGATGACAAAGAGGAGAATGGCAATGGCAAAGACTGGTTTTCTGTCACAGATGAGGACGTTTTTGATGATGTCTGGGACCTTGAGGAGTCCTGAGCGCTGAACATTGAGGATGAGGTGTCTGTTGACTGCACTGACCCTGCTGTGGACCCAGAAAACGTTGCCATGGAAATAAAAGAAGGACCTACACCTTCCTGCCAGGTTGAGTTGTACAACTCTGGGATGATGTGCCACATCTCCCCATATCACAAGTGTTTTGAAAACCTCATGGATATACCAGATAAATCATTCACAGCTGCAAATCATCAGAAATTCGTCGTAACTGGAGTTGGCAACATAATTGTCAAGGTACTGAACGGATATGATGTATCACATTTGCATCTTACCAAGGTGCTGTTCTTGCCCAAAGTCAGATACACATTGGTGTCCATCAGTTGTCTTGATGAGCTTGGGCTCTTGATGATGTTTGCAGAAGGATTCTGTACAATCTGAGGGTCAGATGGAGAAACAATTGGCTGAATACCATACACCTTGAAGGGACTATATCGTGTTGTGCATGAGCACAAAGCTGCAAATGCTGCAGGTGAAACAGTGATGGTGATGGAGTTGCACCATCAATATGGGCATATCACCCCATCCATCACTTGCCGCCTTGTTGAAAATGGGTTAGTTGGTGGGCTGAAATTTGATGAATCAAAGGAAGGAGGTACCTTTTGTGAATCCTGCATCTATGCAAAGGTGACACACAAGCTGATCGCAAAGATCTGAGAGGGCGAGCAAAGCAAAGAGGTTGGTGCACTTGTGTGGTCGGACATCTGGGGACCCACACCAGTAGAAATGCTTGGAGGAAAGCAATACTATGTTACCTTCACAGATGATCACTCATGCCTGATGTACTTGTGTATGCTTCATCAGAAGAGTGAAACCTTCTTGGCCTACCAGCAATTCGAGGCATGGCTGGATCATCAACTTGTGGTGAAAGTCTGCATGCTCCACTCAGATTGGGGAGGCGAGTACACAGGAAATGAATTTGTCATGTACCTGAAACGTCAGGGGATGGCGCAGAGACTTACTGCACACAATACACCCCAACATAATGGTATAGCAGAGTGCCTAAATCGGATGATCCTCAAGCATGTCTGAGTGCTGCTCCACACAAGCAGATTGCCGAAATTCCTGTGGGGAGAGGCTGTGCGTCACATCATATGGCTGAAAAATAGAACACCTACAAAAGTCCTTGATGGTCTGACGCCATATGAGGTCACTTTCAGATGAAAGCCAGATCTGAGCTGAGTCTGCGAGTGGGGATCTGAGGTGTATGTGAAAACTGAGCAAGGAAATAAGCTGGGATGGCATGCCAATAAGGTCAGATGGATGGAAATCAATGAAAAATCAGAAAATGCTTACCATGTGTACTGGCTGATGAAATGGATCATCACTGTCGAGTGCAATGTCTATTGGAGACCTCTGCAGTGTGGCATTGAGGGGGAGGAAGAAGGAACTTACCCGAGCGATGCCACACTTGCTTATGTAAATGATCCACAGCCCCATGCCACTGCCACTGCCAAATCTGGCTTATCCATGCCACAGCCTCAAGCCACTATCACTGCTAAGGCCACCGCAACTCCGCACGCTCCTGATCCCACCACCGCACCTCGCCTGAAACACATTCATCAGCCCAGCCAGTGCATCCTTGACATCATTCATGGCAAAGCCCTCAACCCAGTTCCACCTCAAGGCATCCAGCTCCCTGACCCAATCATGGAGGATCCCAAGCCTGATAGCAGCCCTGCTGTGTTTGAGGGGGAGGGAACAGCTGACCAATCCCTTGCTGCAGTCGACTACAACAATGATGTCAAACTGGTTCTCAAGTTGAATGAGACCATTGCCAAGGCTGAAGTGCTTGAACCCACCTCACTCGCAGAGGCAAAATGCCATCCCAACTGGCCACAATGGGAGCAGGGCATACAAGAAGAGCTTGTGACACTCAACAAGGCCAGTACCTGGGAGCTTGTCAAACCACCCATGGGCACAAACATTGTTGGATCCAAGTGGGTATTCTGTGCGAAGAAAGACACCGCAGGAAACATTGTCAGGCATAAAGCACACCTCATCATGTAAGGTTTTTCACAGGTACCTGGCGTAGATTATTTCGACACATACACCCCAGTCACCAAGCTCACATCCATCCACACAGTTCTTGCTCTAGCCACCTGCCTTGACCTTGAACTCCACCAGATCAACATCAAGGGCATATACCTCAATGGCGAACTAAACCACAATAAAGCTATTTACATGCACCAACCACCTGGCTATGCTGATCCAGCCCTCCCGCACCATGTTTGCCATCTACACAAGCCACTCTATGGACTCAAGCAGAGTGGCCATCGTTGGTACCGAAAACTAGTTGAGATTCTTGTCAAGAATCTAGGTTTCAAACTGTGCAAAGTTGACCAGGCCATCTTCATCAAATGAAGGGAGAAGATGCTCATTATCATTGTCGTACACATCGACAACTGCACCATAGCTGCATCTGCCCTATCCCTTGTTGTCCAACTCAAGATGCAGATTAGGGAGCATGTCGAGATCACAGATCTTGGCAAGCTATATTGGTTGCTAGGTATCAAGGTAACACAAAACCATGAGGAGCGGACAATTGCACTCTCACAACACTCATACTTAGAGTCAACCATCCACCATTTTGGATTTGACAAACTCAAGCCCATCTCAATGCCAATGGAACCCCATATCAAGCTCACCAATGCCCAATCCCCTTCAATAGGCATTGAGTATGCATCAATGCAACATATTCTGTATCATGAAGCAATAGGATCACTCATGTATGCTGCACTTGGCATGTGCATGGACATTTCTTATGCTGTATCCACTGTCTCACACTTCACAAGCAACCCTGGAATGCCTCATTGGGAGGCTGTATACTGTATTTACAGGTACCTAATTGGTATGAAAAACCTGCGCCTAACATATGGAGGAACTACAAGGCCATTAGAAGGATACACAGACGTGGATGGCAGCATGGCTGAGGATTGGAAAGCCATATCCAGCTATGCTTTTCTGATAGACAGTGGGGTCATGTCCTGGGCCTTGACAAAGCAAGAGATTGTTTCCCTTTCAACAACTGAGAGCAAATACATTGCCACGACACATGCCATGAAAGAGGCATTGTGGCTGCAGTCATTGATTGGAGAAGTTCTCATCCCCCTCGACATGCCCATCACTCTATTTTCAGACAACCAATCCACTATCGCGCTCGTGAAGGACCACCAGTACTACACGCGCACTAAACATATCGACATCCGTTTCCATTTCATATGCTGGGTAGTCAACGACAGCAAAATTCAACTCATATTCTGCCCTGCAAATGACATGGTCACCAACACCCTCACCAAGGCACTCCCCTCCCCAAAGGTCAAACACTTTGTGGCTGAACTTGGACTGTGCACGGATTGAGGGGGAGTGTTGGAATTAGCAACTCTGCACGCAGCCTCATCGTCATCAGACTGACCAAATTGCCAACATGTGCATGGCATGCATCCATTTCATTTCTTGCATATGTTCTCTATTGTACCTACATTGTATGAGCACATTGCCCAATCTGCGTATTTAATCTTTTACTTACTCCTGTGCCTGGATCTTTGTCAAGATCCTTTTTACTCCTTTTACTTAGTATTTACTTATCTTGTATATAAGTTCCCTGTTTTCCATTGAGCACCTCAGTTTGTTGTTCTCGCATGATGACTGAGGTGAGTTATTATTCATATACTATTTACCTACTTGAGCTAATCCATACATAGCTTGTTGTCCCTTGATAGGTAAATCTATTTTAGTTCATCGTCTGCACACGATGACTGAGTGTGTTATCTCTAGCTGTCGTGCTGTTTTTCTGCCCTCTGGAAAATCTCTCACTTAGTCCTCTGTACATTCCACATTCTTCTGATCCTGCAATTCCTTTGTGACATGAAGCTCTGTATCCCTTCTGGAACAGACCTCTTCTGGTCTCCTGTATGCTCCCCCTTCTGCTCTTCATGTGGCTCTCTGCTTCTCCTTTTAGACATGGAACCCCTATAGGCTTCCACTTTCCACTTATGCTACCATTCCATCTTGGTCCATGCACCTTCCCTAAAGATATATAAATCCCTCCATGTATGCTGAGACTCCTCAGCTAGTTCTACACATTCACATTGTAATCTAGTCCATTCCAAGGCTCCTTAACCAGTTCCTTGAGACCCTTGTCAGGCTCCCTTTGGAACATCTCTATCCTTGACCAGGAAGGCGACTCCAATAAGACCTTGCCTGCTAGGCTATACCAATAAGACCTATTGGCTGCTTTACCTAGCCTTGCTAGGTGCCAACCCTAGGAGCATTGGGAGACTCTAGAGAGCAATGCTCGACATAACAAAAACTGCTGTTACACACCATGCTGGAGATGATGTTCATCCCTAAAGTGCCCAGCAATAATGCCAGAGGAACCAACTTAGACATAGAAATTGAAAGGGTAGTGGAACCAAGAGGCTATGGAAATCTCAATGCAGACAGGAAGCTCAGTCTCACTCAACCTAAAACACTGATGGATTACATCAGACACTTGACTAGAAGGGTCAAGACAGCTGAAATTTTTAGGAAGAAATCATTGTGCAATCCAATGGGAAATCAATGATGATGATTGGCAGTGAAAAGAAGTGGTTGTATGGACCATATGGTAGAGAGGGATCATGAATGCTTGAATGCAAATGCCCCTGAGGGGACTTGGAGTCAACAACAACAAGATGTGTGGTTGGTGAAAAAAGAACCATGAATGGACCATTTAAAACTACATGAGCTACTAATGTAGAGAGTGAGTTACTGTGTCAGCCACTTTCACCAATGTTGAGGACTGGGCTTACTGCAAATCTGGACAACTTAGGAGTCTCAACAAAGTGTTGACACTTTGTCATTGATCAGCTATATGCAATGGAAGTGTGCATAGTAGTGTTTACTGTGAACACATTGTTAGTAGCAGGCATGAAGAGTCAGAATTCAGACTGACTTACCTGCTGTTTTATGTGGAGTGTTTGAGTAAAACAGTTTGAGCCAGCTTTGAGCTGAGATTGCCTGCCTGGAAAATTGTGGCTATGTGTGTGTGTGCCATGGCTTGGTTAATGGTGGCTCAGCTCAAACCATTACCAATCCTGGCTTAAAGCTGTGCAAAAGCTAAAGCTGTGGCAATACTAGTCATTGAAACCAAGTCCTGTCTGACAGCTAGTCTCTGGACTTTCTGGAGATAGTTCTGGAGTTGACCTGGTCTTGACAGGATTGCTGTCCCTCCACCTTGATCAGTATAGGAGCAGGGATCACATAACTACTGGCCTTATTTGTTGGTTCCTCAATCTCCTGGGCAGCTATTACCTATCTAATTCAGTCAATAGCTGCAGCTTGATGCTGTCTGGGATTAATTCCATGGTTATGGAACCCTTCAGGGCCATGACCATAATGTAGCCATTAATGCTGAATGCTGTTGAGAAATTTGTTCACAGCTGCTAAGGCAAATTGGGGTCCATGAAGATTTCATCCCCAAATTGTATCCTCATTCCAGGTGCTGCACCTTCCATATATACTTGAGGCTGCACAAGAGGACTTTTAGTTCTTGGATAAAAAAACAGATCCAAAACAATCCATGAGTTATCATGTTCAGTGAGCTGAGGAGTCAGGGAACTCAGTGGATCATTTACAGCCTCTGCAATTCTCTCTGTAAGTCCTCCTGGTGCTATCCAGCATTTGGAAGGTTTGAAGGATTCCAAACATCAACATGTCTACCTTATGCTAAGTAGTGTTACATGAGTCATTGAACTTGCATCCAGGGTCTAGGGTCACTCATCTCAAGGGAGGTACTTACGAAGAGACACAATGTCCTTAAGAGCAAGTCAAAGTCCAGGACTTAGAGTGACAAAGGCAAGGGACACAACAAAGTGTGGACACAAGAATAATGCTGTGATTGCATAGATCAAGAGTGAAGAAGAGAGGGTATAGGCTGCAGAGGTATAAGTACTACAGAGTCACATGCTAGGAAAGCACATAGAATCCGATAGAACAATATGACTAAGAGGGAAAACAAGATGAGCACAAAAGAGCTAGTCTGAGGAGTGGGCAGTTTATGAGAGGAAGTAGTCATGTTAAGGTAGTGAGAAGAAAAAACAAAAGTGAGGTCCTAGTGCAAGAAGATATCTATCAGTCTCCTCATGTGAGGAGGCAAAGAGATAAGGGTAACAAGCAATGAATAGAAGAAAAAAAGTAGAGCATAAGAACTAAATCATAACAAGTAGCCTTTGATCCTTGGCCAGTGTTTCCAGCACTGGCTGTTATGTGAGTCAACAGACTTGCATCAAGGTTGAGGGCTCACTTGCTCTGAGGGAGGTACTCACAAAGAGACACAACATCCTCAAAGAAGTTCCAGGTCAAAGAAATAAGAGAACAAGAGGCAAGGTCACAACCAAACAAGTTGTGGATTGCAAGACTGACACTGTTATTGTGTAGAACAAGAATAAGAAAATAGTACAGGCTGAGTGGGTATTTAAGTACTACTGGTTATGTAAGAAGAACTTAGTAGAACTATGTGGAAAAGTGGGGACACGTGACTACTGTAATAGAAGTAGTCAGGGGAGAAGACAGTCCTGTTAGGAGAGCGAGATACTAAAGAGAGAAGAGCATAGGAGAAGATAGAGAGCTAAATGTAAGTAAGTAGTCACTCTCTCTCTTGTGATAAGGGAAAAGGTTGTAATACACTTGGTGTGTTATATGGATGAGAAAGAAGGTATGAAAAAGAAATAGTATCGTAACATTACCCCCCTCATATACTTGAGCTCCAGGCTTGAGATATCTAAACCTCCTATTCATTGTCCACCAGAGTGTTGAGGTCATCGTCATTTGAGTAAGTTCCTCCATAAGTGTCACAAGATTCCAGCTGGGTAAGCAGATTGATTGGGCAGTTATCAACCACATGCCCCAGGGTGTTGCATCTTTCACAGATCCAAAGATTGCAGACATCATTGGAATGTCCCCATTGAAGACAAAGGTTACATTGGGTCTCCAAACAATGATGTGCCACATGACCCAGAGCTAACTCTCTGCAGGAAGGACAGATGTATAAGGGACAGGAGAGTCCGAAGTGACTGAGATCTGAACAAATGTAGCACTGAGTGTCAGAGGAGGTGGGGTGGGAAGACTGGACCAGGATGTGGGAGAGGAAGGAGGTGATCCATTGCCCATCAGTGACTTGGATATGAATGACATTGTTATCCATCATGGCAGGGGGTGTTGGGGACACAGGACGTGAGGAGATTCAAAGGGCTAATGGAATGGGAGAGGGGGAATGGTCAGATGGTTGGTCGATTCCAGTCCGCTCAAGGTAAAGCTGTTGTTTTGCATGGAAGAGGGTGTGCCAGACCTGTAAGAAGGCAGGGTAGAGGGTAGCACTTGGGAGCTCCTCCAGGTATTGTTGGAAGGAATGGGTGAGGAGAAGTTCAAGGACAGGGCCTGGCAGGAATGAGAGAATAGTGTGAAGAGGTGCCTCCAATGATTCTGGAAGATCACCAGGGCAGGCTCAGAACAGTTGGAGCTGGGCAAGTGAGATGTGATGGAGAAGTCCAACAAGGGCCTGACACTCGGTGTCATGCTTGTAGGATGGGAGTCTTTCGATTTGGCTAAGAATGGCGGGGGAGGCGATGGCAATCATAAAGAGTGTGAAGACCTGGGAGGTGGCAAGGAATTGGGTGTGGATACTATGAGTCTCTGGGGGAGGGGAGTGGGGAGGAGTGTAGAGTGAGGTGGGTGCAGGATGTGACATGGGAGTTAAGGGAGGTGGATTCTTTCTCAATGCCAGTGCTGAGCAGAATGATCTATATAGACAAGAAGACTGAAGTTACCAAGGAAAAAGAGGATACAAAGAGCAAGAGCAACTCCAAACCAAACAAATGGGATGTTGTTGAGTTGCATACACAGGGGGGTACTCACTAGGAGATGCCTTGTCCTGTGGTGCTAATAGTGGATGGGGCAGCTGGTTTCCTTACAGAAACAAGGGTGAGTTCTGGCATGGTCGAGGGGGAGGTTGTGTTGACGAAGAAAGGTAAGTTGGTATGTGGTGAGTCCCAAGAACCAGGGGATATCAATGGGTCTGATGGGGGTGGAATAGTTGTTGTGCTGAGGGATGAAAGGCATGTTGTTGTTTTTAAACTCCAGAGTTGGTGGGCCTTTTTGTACATTGTGAGAATGTCCAATGCATGTCGGAGATTAGACTCAGGTTCCCAGGTGTTCTCTGATGATGGGTATCCTTTCCATGCGGTCAGGAATCTCCGTCATCCTGTGGAGCCCTGATGTAAAACAATCTGTTCCACTTCATACTCTTCTTTGGAGGCAATTAGATCGGGTGGAGGTTTTGAGAAGTTGGGTCCATGTGCCTTGGTTTCTTTGTATGGAGATAGTAGGGAGGCATGGAAAACATCATGGATTCTCCAAGTCAAAGGCAGTCTGAGTCGGTAAGAAAGTGGTCCCAAGACCTGAGAGATTTCAAATGGGCCTTGTCTTTTGGGTGCTAGTTTCCTGGAGAGGTGGTTGAAACAAAGATTGGAAGCTTCCAGCCACACCTTATGTCCAACTTTCCATGGGATGAAGTTTCAGAAGTTTCGTTCCTTCATGATCCAGCGAGCTGTTTCATGTGCTGCTAATGCCTCCTTTTGTGCTTCTTCCAAAGTGGATAGTCAGGTCTCCAGGGCAGGGATGAAAGTTTTTCCCAAAGGGGGATATGCCTGAGGTTCATATCCATAGAGAAGGGTGAAGGGTGAAACCTTGGTTGAGCTGTGTGGGACCAAATTGTGATGAAACTCAGCTGTAGGGAGGAAGTCCAACCATTTCCAAGGGTTATTGGTGCAGAAGATGTGTAGGTAGGTTTCAACCTCCTGGTTGACACATTTGGTTTGTCCATCTGTCTGTGGATGGTATGCAGTGGATAGTCTGACGTTGTAGTGGAGAAGTCAAGCAAGTTCTCTAGCAAAGGCCAATGCAAACTGTGGACTCCAATCAGAGATCAGGGAGTCATGGAGTCCGAACCATTTGAAAATATATGAGACAAAAAGCTGGGCAACTCCAGTGGCATCAATTGTTTTGGAGCAAGGTATGAGAATTACCCCCTTTGTAAGGCCATGGTTGACCATAACCATTAATGAGTCATGTCCATTGGAGGGGGAAAGATCGGTGATGAGGTCAACAGAGAGTTGTTTGAAGGGGAGGTTACAGGACGAGAGGATGGGCATTAGTGGGGGGCAGGTGGGATGGTGGTTGATTTTGTTTTGTTGACAAGTCGCACAGCCAGATATGAATGCATTGATGAAGGAAGAGAGGCCAGGCCACCAAAAGTCATGTTCTAGTAGTGCTTTAGTGCAGAAGCGTCCTGCATGACCAGTGGTGGGAGATTCATGTATAGATTGTAGGATGGCCTGTCGTTCATGTGGGGGGACATACATCCAATTCTTAAAGTAAAGGTGTCCATCAGTCATGTGCCAATCATCTTTGGAGGAGTAAGAAAACAAGGGTGATCCTTGTTGGAGGTTTTCAAGGGCTCAGAGGACTAGGGGGTCTGACTGGGAGGAAGATCTAATTTTCCTGGCTAGGGTGAGGTCCAATGCACCAGTGATCACCAGTTCTGGACAGATAGATGTGTCCATATTGTCCTGGGTGGTATCAACATGATCACGTCAAAAGAGTGCATCTGCTGGGCCCATCTGCATTCCTGGGGCAACCTGCCATCGCAGATCAAAATCTTGTAGGAACAGGGACCATCTGGCCTGTTGTCTGGACAGTTTTCATGGATCTTTGATATATGAGAGGTTTTTATGGTCAGTGATGATGGTAACAGGGTGAAGGGTTCCTTGTAGATATTGTCGCCACTCCTCTAGAGCTAGGATAACTGCTAGAAGTTCACGGTTGTAGATGTTCTAGTTTCATTGAGTGGAAGTAAATGTGGTGGAGTAGTAGGCACAGGGGTGGAGGTCAGAGTTTTCATCAGATTGCATGAATACTGCACCCACAGCTAATAGGAAGGCATCCATCATGATGGTAAAGGGGTGAGCAACATCAGGGATTTGTAGAACAGGAGTGGAGGAAAAGATCTTTTTGAGTCGTTCAAAGGCGTTTTGTTGCAATTGTGTCCAGTCCCAGGATTCCCCTTTTTGGGTGAGTTGGTTCAGGGGGGTGACAATGTTGGAGAAGTCTGGGATGAATTTCCTATAGAAGTTGGTGAATCCCATAAATAATTGGACTCCTTTGACTGAGGTAGGCAGTTTCCATTTCTCTATGGCTTCGAGTTTCTTTCCATCC
>JBBPMA010000799.1:0-16913 GCA_038090075.1 Xanthoconium purpureum | reverse complement strand
ATGGAGGAACGGAGCTGAGTAATTATTCAAATGTAAGGCTGCGCACTGGCTGTCCGGAGAGTGGACCTGTGGCACAAGTTCATAGCATCGGTGGCTAGAATGCTATGAAACTAGTACGGATGGGGATAAGTGAAATGTAGCATGATGAAAGAAGTCCCTGATATGAATCCAGAGGTCAGGAGATGTGCCTTGATCGAGAATGCATCGGAGTTGGTGTTTGATAAATCCGGAAGTGACTCGGAAGACCAGAATGGACTTGGTCGATTGCGCAGGATATGACAAGGTGAAGGGAATCAGGAAATGAAGGGCCAGGTCACAACCAGACAAGTTGTGGATCACAAGACTGTTGCTGTAATTGCGCAGAACAAGAATAGAGAGAAAGTACAGGCTGAGCGGTATATAAGTACTATGGATTACCTAAGTGGAATGCCATAGAACTGAATGGAAGGAAGGGGACACGTGACTACTGTGAGAGAAATAGTCAGAGGAGTAGACAGTCCTGTTGGAGAAATAGGAGATCAAAGAGAAAGGAAAATAGGGGAGAAGTGAGAGTCAAAAGTAAGTAAGTGGTCATATGTCTCCTCGTGATGAGGAAGGAGATGAGAATGTAATCAATATGTTAGATGGAGGAGAAAGAAGGAATGAAATAGGAAAAGTATTGTAACATTACCCCCTTTATATATTCGAGCTCCAGGCTTGAGATACCTAGACTTCTTACTCATCATCCATCAGAGTATTGATGTCATTGTCCTCCGAGTATGTCCCTCCATAAGTACTGCAAGATTCTGACTGGGTAAGTGGATTGATTGGGCAGTTATTGACCACATGCCCTGGGGTGTTACATCTTCCACAGATCCGAAGATTGCAGACATCATCGGAATGTCCCCATTGATGACAGAGATCACATTTGGTCTCAAAACAATGATGTGCCACATGACCTGGGGCTGATTCCCTGCAAGAAGGGCAGGTGTACAAGGGGCAGGAGAGTCCAAAGTGACCAAGATCCCAACAAACGTAACATCATGTGTTGGGGGAGGCAGGACGAGAGGATCAGACCAGGAATCAAAAGAGGGAGGAAGTGATCCATTGTCTGTCAGTGATCTGAATATGAATGACATCGTCATTTTCTACCGTCGAAGGTGCAGGAGAGATGGGACATGAGGAGATTTGAAGGGCTAGGGGAATGGGGGTGGGGGAGTCAGGATTCTGTTGGTCGCTTCTAGTCTGGTCATGGTAGTGTTGTTGCTCTGCTCAGGTGAGGGAGATGTAGATCTGTTGGAAGGTGGGGTAGAGGACTTTGCTGGGCAGCTCCTCCAGGTAACGGTGGAAGGAGTGGGTGTGGAGCAGTTCAAGAACTGGTCCAGGCAAGAGGAAAAGGGTGGTGCAGAGTGGAAGTCCAAAGGTCTGAGGTAGATCATCTGGGCAAGCTTGGAAATGCTGGATTTGGGTGAGTGCAATGTGGTGAAGAAGTTGGACAAGAACTTGACAGGTGATGTTGGCTTGGTAGCTGGGCAGGATTTCAACAGTGAAGAGGATGGTGGGGAAGGCAATGACAAGGACAAAGAGAGCATGGATTCGTAATGTTTGGAGGAGAGAAATCCTAATGGGTTGAGAGCGGGGCAGGGGCAAGTGGGGAGGCTCATAAGAGGCGGAGGTTGGGAGATAGGGCATATGTAAGATGGAAGGTAAGGAAGGTGGGTTCTTTTTTGACACCTGTGTCGAAAGGAGCAGTCAATGTAGAGGATAAGACTAAAGTTACAGAGGAAGAAGAGAAGGCAAAGGGCAAGTGCAATTCCAAACCAGACAAATGGGATGTCACCAGGTTGCTTATGCAGGGGGGTACTCACAAAGAGACGCCTCATCCTGTGGTGCTAGTAGTGAATGGGGCAACTGGGTTCTTTGCAGAAGCAGGAGTGAGTCCTGGCATGGTCAAGGGAAAGGTTGTGCCAACACAGGAAGGCAAGCTGATATGTGGTGAGCCCCAAGAGCCAGGGGATATCAACAGGTCTGATGGAGGTGGAGATGTTGTCGTGCTGAAGGATGAAAGGCATGTTGTCGTCTTTAAACTCTGGAGTTGGTGGGCCTTTTTGTATGCCATGAGAATGTCCGATGCATGTTGGAGGTTAGACTCAGGTTCCCAGGTGTTTTCTGATAATGGGTATCCTTTCCACATGGTCAGGAATCTCCGTCGTTCCATAGAGCCCCGATGTGAAACAATCTGTTCCACTTTGTATTCTTCCTCAGAGGCAATTAGATCAGGTGGAGGTTTCGAGAAGTTTGGTCCATGTGCTTCAGTTTCTTTGTATGGGGATAGCAGGGAGGCATGGAAGACATCGTGGATTCTCCAAGTTGCAGGGAGCCTGAGTTGGTAAGAAAGGGATCCCAATATCTGAGAGATTTCAAATGGACCCTGTCTCTTGGGTGCTAGTTTCCTGGAGGGGTGGTTGAAATGCAGATTGGAAGCTTCTAGCCACACCTTATGTCCGACTTTTCATGGGGTGAAGTTTCAGAAGTTCCTTTCCTTCATGATCCAGCGAGCTGTTTCATGTGCCGCTAATGCCTCCTTTTGTGCTTCTTCCAAGGCAGATAATTGGATCTCCAGGGCAGGAAGGAACATTTTTCCCAGAGGGGGATATGCCCAAGGTTTGTATCCATAGAGGAGAAAGAAAGGCAAAACTTTGGTTGAGCTATGTGGGACTGAATTGTAATGAAACTCAGCTGTGGGGAGGAAGTCTGACCATTTCCAAGGGTTATTGGTAAAGAAGATATGAAGGTATGTTTCGATCTCTTGGTTGGCATGTTCAATTTGTCCATCTGTCTGTGAATGGTATGCAGTGGATAGTTTGATGTCATAGTGGAGAAGTCGAGCCAATTCTCTAGCAAAGGCTGATGCAAATTGTGGACCTCGATCTGAGATCAGGGAGTTGTGGAGTCCAAACCATTTGAAGACATGTGAGACAAAAAGTCAGGTGACTCTGGTGGCATCAATTGTTTTGGAACAAGGTATGAGAATTATCCCCTTCATAAGGCCATGGTTGACCACGACCATTAATAAGTCATGCCTGTTGGAGGGGGGGAGATCGGTGATGAGGTCAACAGAGAGTTGTTTGAAGGAGAGGTTACAGGATGAGGGAATAGGCATTAGTGGGGGATGAGTGGAATGGTGGTTTATTTTGTTTTGTTGGCAAGTCATGCAATTGGATATGAATGCATTGACAAAGGAAGAGAGGCCAGGCCACCAAAAATCATGTTCTAGCAGTGCTTTAGTGCAGAAGCATCCCACGTGGCCAGTGGTGGGGGATTCATGTATAGATTGTAGGATGGCCTGTCGTTCATGTGGGGGGATGTACATTCAATTCCTAAAGTAAAGGTGACTGTCAGTCATATGCCATTCATCCTTGGAGGAGTGAGGGAATAAGGGTGATCCCTGTTGCAGACTTTCAAGGGCTCATAAGACCAGGGGGTCTGACTGGGAGGAAGATCTAATTTTTCTAGCCAGGGTGAGGTCCAATATACCAATGATTACCGGTTCTGGACAGATGGATGTGTCCACATTGTCCTAAGTGGTGTCAACATGATCACATCGAGAGAGTGCATCTGCTGGGCCCATCTGCGTCCTGGGGTGACTTGCCATTGCAAGTCAAAGTCTTGTAGGAACAGGGACCATCTGGCCTGTTGTCTGGATAGTTTCCGTGGATCTTTGATATAAGAGAGGTTTTTTATGGTTGGTGATAATGGTAACTGGATAAAGGGTTCCCTATACTGTAGATATTGTCGCCACTCCTCTAGAGCCAGAATGACTGCCAGAAGTTCCCTGTCATAGATGTCGTAGTTTCATTGAGCGGAAGTGAATGTGGTCGAGTAGTAGGCACAAGGGTGGAGGTTAGAGTTCTCATCGGATTGCATGAGTACTGCCCCAGCAGCCAGCAAGGAGGCATCTGTCATAATGGTAAAGGGGCAAGCAACATTAGGAATTTATAGGACAGGGGTGGAGGAAAGATCTTTTTGAGTCGTTCAAAGGCATTTTGTTGTGATTGTGTCCAGTTCCAGGATTCCCCTTTTCAGGTGAGTTGGTTTAGGGGAGTGACAATATTGGAGAAGTCTGGGATGAATCTCCTGTAGAAGTTGGCAAAACCCATGAATGATCAGACTCCCTTGACGGAAGTGGGGGGTTTTCATTTCTCAATGGCTTCGAGTTTCCTCTTATCCATTTCAATCTTGTCCTGTCCAATAATTATCCCTAGGAACTTTATATGAGGGGCATCAAAGGTGCATTTGGTGAGCTTGATCGATAGCCCATGTTCCCTGAGTTGCTGAAGTACTCGTCTTGTTTGTTCATGGTGAAGGGTTATGTCGTCCTTGGTGTGAATGCCCAGATCATCCATGTAGAACTTTAGCCACTTCTCCTGGATCATGTCTGCAAAGATGTGGTTCATGAACGCTTGGAACATAGGTGGAGCATTACAGAATCCAAAGAACATGACAGTTGGTTCGAACAGGCCCAAAGAAGTGATGAATGCAGCCTTCCACTGGTCCTTCTTGTGGATGCGAATGTTGTTATATCCCCATCATATGTTGAACTTGGTAAACAAGGTGGAGGATTTTATATTGTCAATGAGCTCAGGGATAAGAGGGAGAGAATAGGCATTTTGGACAGTATGGGAGTTCAAGTAATGGTAATCTTGGCAGGAATGGAGGGTCCTATCCATTTTGGGCACAAAGAAGAAGGGGGACACCTGGGGCGACTTTGAAGGGACTATTCTTCCTGTTCGAAGATGTTCCTTGATGAACTCTTTACAGGTTTCCATTTCTGCTGGGTTCAGAAAGTAAACCTTTGCTGTTTTGGGGGTAAAATCCAGATGAAGTTCAATGGTATGATCGTAGGGGCAATGTGGGGGAAGTTGGTCATGTGTTTTCTCAGAGAACACATCCGTGAAGTCATCACACCATTTAGAAATGGGAGGTTTCTTTTTGTCAGTGAGTTGTGTGATCTGAGTGGAAATGGTGGTTTTTCCAATGGTTTCTTCTTTTAGCCAGATCTCTCATTTCTGTAATCGATGGGAGATCTTTCTGTCTGCATCAAGTCCAAGCCATTGAAGGAGATATCATTGGGAAATACAGTTTGTCAAGGTGGAACCTGGGGATTTGGGGATAGAGATTGTATTGGCAATCCAGTCAATTCTGGGATTCCATTTGCATAGCCAAGGCATCCCCGGTATGACTTGTTGTTGTTGTCTATGGTTTCTTTAGAGCAGGGAAATAGAATGTCAGCATGTGCCTTCCAGCAGATGGTTCCTTTGGCATTGGTGGTTCCATCCACATTATAGGCCAAGATGGGTTTGGGAAGGTGTTTCAAGGGGAAGTTCGTGTTAGTCAAAAGGCCAATGTTGATGAAGTTTCCAGTTGCTCCACAGTCGATAATTGCTGTGGTTTTGACAATTTGTGTCCCAGTAGCTAGTTTGATGGGGAGATAAATGGTTCGTTCATTGGGCAAGGCTACTAGTACATGGGCTAGGTCATGGGAAGAAGACGTTGAGGTGACTTCCCATTTCAAAAATCCTCTTCAGAGGAGGTGGTATCAAAGGTGGTGGTGACTGCCACATCCTCTCTCAGCTCCTTATAACAGAGCTTCAAGGTCCGAAGAATCTCTTTTTCACTTCTTCCCTGGGTCTTCAAGGTTTGGACATAAGCGTCCATGGGGGTGATGGGGGTGGTGGTGGCAGTGATGGGGGTGGAAGTATCTGTGGAGTGAACTTGTTGGGGGTGAGGGTTGGGTGGTTGAGATTGGTTCTGAGAAAATCCCTTATAGGTGTTGCAGTGGTCCGCATTGTGTCCTTTTTTGTGACATTTGAAGCAAAGGCCCTCTCGAATGCATCAAGCATGTTCCAGAGGGGTGAGTTTCTTGAGACATATGAAGTCCATGTCCATGGCATCTGGATCTCAGGTAGAGCGTGAGGAGGATGAAGACGAATGACCAGGGTTGTGTCCTTTTCAAAGGGCAAGGATATGTATCTTCTGGGTGTGGAAGTCTCAGGCTTTGTCAATCCACTCCTGGATCTTAGTGGGGGGTGTCGACATGAATAGGATCATGGTGGAGATTTGGGGGTCCAGTCCTGTAGCAAAGCGTGCTACGGTTTCCTTAGTATCACCCATTTGGGCTTTGGTAGTGAGGGTTTGGAACCTAGTGATGTAAGTCTGGAAACCATCGTCAATGAATTTCCTGCCATCCTCAGTTTTCCTTTTCTCCTTTCGCTGTCTAAGCTTGTATATCACATTTTGGGATGTCTCTGCTAGGTCATAAGGGTAGAGGGTGGATGCAAAATTTTCTGCCAACTTGTCGAAGGTTTTTTCCATAGCAGGGATGGAAGTATCGACCATCTTGTCATATCATATTTCAGTGAACTGAGCTCCTCGTCCCTTACTCATTTTGTTGAGGGCAGTCATGATTTTCTCATTGTCATTGGTGTAGATGGAGGAGTTGATGGTGAAGTAGGCTTTCATCACTTTCATCCATTGGATGGCATCCTCTGGGTCTCCTGAGAAGTTAGCAGGGAGTGCCACTTTTAGTTTGGTGGTTCTGGTGGTGGTAGACATTGGGTTGGTGGGGGGGATTGGAGGGTTGACTGGGGCTGGGGGTGGAGGAGGAAGGGAAGGCAATGTCGATGGGTTTACAGGAACAGGGGGAATGATAGGGCCAGAGGGAGCAGGTGGTGCTGATGGAGCAGGAGCAGGGGGAGCAGTGGGGACGCTTGAGAACAAGGGGAGGTTTGTTAGGGTACCAGATGAGCTGGTTGAGGGTATTGAGAATGCTGGAGAAGAGTGTTTCCTAGGCGACAGTTGAAGTGCTGGGTTGAGGAAGGGTTTTCCCACTGTTACTTGTTTTCCTGGAGATGGGGGTGCTGGTAGTTCAAGGAAGTGGCTAGGTTCAATAGGGGATAGTCTCTGGGGGGTGGTTGCTAGGTCTAGGGGGTTCTGGATGTCCTGGGATGTTCTGGTTTCTTTCAGATCTTCAGGAGCTCAAAAAATTCCCTTCAAGAAAAAATCTTGGGTGGGCTAGGGTGGTCCTACTCCTGAATAGGAGGGACAGAAGGAGATTCTTGTTGTTTTGTTATGCAAGTCAACAGACTTGCGTTGAGGGTAAACACTCACTTACTCTGAGGGAGGTACTCACAAAGAGACACAGCGTCCTCAAAGAAGTCTCAAGGTGAAGGGAATCAGGAAATGAAGGGCCAGGTCACAACCAGATGAGTTGTGGATCACAAGACTGTTGCTGTAATTGTGCAGAACAAGAATAGAGAGAAAGTATAGGCTGAGCAGTATATAAGTACTATGGATTACCTAAGTGGAATGCCATAGAACTGAATGGAAGGAAGGGGACATGTGACTACTATGAGAGAAATAGTCAGAGGAGTGGACAGTCCTGTCAGAGAAATAGGAGATCAAAGAAAAAGGAAAACAGGGAAGAAGTGAGAGTCAAAAGTAAGTAAGTGGTCATATGTCTCCTCATGATGAGGGAGGAGATGAGAATGTAATCGACATGTTAGATGGGGAGAAAGAAGGAATGAAATAGGAAAAGTATCATAACAGTCTTGCTGATAGTTACAATAGATCTGAAGGTACTATTCTAGTGTCTGGTTCATCCGTTCTGTCTGGCCATCACCTTCCAGATGGTATCCAGAGGTAAAGTGAAGGTGGATGTTGAGAGCCTTTTCAAGTGAGTGGAAGAAGTGGGATACAAATTACAAGCCTTGATCGGAAGTGATGTAAGAGGAAACTCCATGCTTGGAAAAGATGTGGAGCAGGAAGAGTCAAGCTAATTCCAGAGAGTTCACCTTGTTGTCTGTTGGGATGAATATACATTGCTTTGATAGTTGATCCACAACTACGAGGATTGCAGTGTGTCCGGAGGAATCTGGGAGTTGCTCAATGAAATCCATAGAGATGGAATTCCATGGCTTCTCCAGAATTGGAAGCTGTTTGAGTAACCCAAATGGCTTGTATCTTGGAACCTTGGCACATGTGCAGGTGGTACAGGAGGAGATGTATTCTTTGACGAATGTTCAGATTCCTGGGCAAGTATACTCATGGCAGATTAGTTCTAGGGTCCAGTTCTGTCCAAAGTGTCCAGAAAGCAGGTGATCATGCTTATAACAAAGGACATGAAGTTGGAGATCATTAGCATCTGGGATGTAGATGCGATCATCCAGACGTAGGAATCTGTCAGAGTTGATGGACCAGTGAGAGTCGGAAGATTTGGATGTGGACAGGTGACCAGAAGCCAATGGGTCAGAGGGAAGTGCGGATAAGATATCATTATGGAGTTTCTCAGTTTCATACATGGTGCTTGCTTGGAGGACTGGAGCAGTGAGATATGTGGCTCTTAGGGATGATGCAAGTTGCTCCTGGATAAAAATGGGTCAGAAGTTGTGAGAGTTGATGCAAGCATAGTCCCTATCCCCCTCTTTGGGGTAGACGTCCCAGCATCTAGTCAGGGCATCTGGTTTCACACCAAGTTGTCTGGGTCAGAACCAGACAATGAGGTTGAATTGGCAGAGAAATTCAGACCAGCAGGCTTGCCAGTAGGTCAGAATTCAGGTACCTGTAAAGTATTCCAGGTTCTTGTGATCGGTGACAACATCGATTGGGGTTGCTGAGCCTTCAAGATAGTGTTGCCATGCTTGGAAACTCTTGTGGATAGCAAGTAGTTCCTTGTCATGGGTATTGTAATTGAGTTCCAGAGTTGTCATTGTCTGAGAGAAAAACATTACTGGCTGGAGTTCTTCATCCAAACAATGGATGGAAAGAATGCTGGCTATGGTATAGTCAGAGGTGTTAGTCTCAATCAGGAGTGGAGCATCTGAAATCCAATGAGTGAGGATTGGAGTGGAGGTGAAGGTGTTTTTGAGATGCTGGAAGGCTGAGCGACAGTCGTTTCAGTGGGAAGTCTCATCCTCAGAGTAAATGGGGATGTTGTCCAAGTAAATGATGACACAAACATCAAGAAGGTCAGCAAAGATTGTGTTGACAAACTGCTGGAAAGCCGCAGGGGATTGGTTAATCCAAATGGCATTACTAGCCATTCATAGGAGCTGTAACATGTTTGGAAGGAAGTTTTCCATTCATCACCTCCGGCTATGCAGACCAAATGGTATGCATGTCAGAGGTCGATTTTGATATAGATCTTTGCACAGCTTGGAGCATCTAGGAGGTCAGAGATGCAAGGAAGTGGGTAGCGGTCTTTCTTTATGATCTTGTTGAGTCCTCAGAAGTTGACACAAAGGCAGAGGGTACCATCCTTCTTGTGGACAAAGAGGACCAGAGGAGCATGAGCAGAAGAAAAGGGACAGATGAATCTGTTAGCAAGATGCTCATCAAGGAATGTCCGGAGGGACTCAAGTTCAGAAGTAGAGAGAGAGTAGGTACAATCTAATGGTGGAGAGGTTCCTACTTCCAGGTTAATCTTTAAGTCATGTTTGCAATGTGGAGCAAGCTGCGAAGCTTTGCTCTTACTGAAGATATTGGTGAAGTGATGATAATCTGGAGGGATTCCAGAAAGATCAATCAGATCATTTTGGTTGTTCTTCATGGACAGGTGGTTGAGTTGGTGTTCCACATCTCCAACAGGGTTGTGTGGACTGAAATTGGTTTGGAGTTTGAGAACAAACTCCTTGAAAATGTCCATCCAAGCAGGATGGAGCACAGGATCTTCCATTTGAAGGAGGTCTGGTTCAAACCATTCTAGAGCCATGCCTTTAAGGTACAACTGTGTGAAGGTAACTTTAGCGCAATCAGTCCAGAAAGCCTTGGGGTGATCTTGAAGGTTGAGTTTGCACTAGACCAAGAAAACTTAGAGTTTGTGGGGGTCTGTCCCATCAAAATGATCCAGTTCTCGGACCTTGGTGCATGGAGTGGATTCGGAAAGGGTGTGATGAGAGGAGCGAGCCAGACTGCTGATTGCACTCACAAGCTGTGTAAGCATGTCACAAAGGATCTGCTCATAGTCATTGTCGTAGGGGTCAGGGAAGAATGGATCATCATTGGGATCATTGTCCAGATTGTCATCCAGATCATTGTTGGGGTCATCACCGTAAGGTGGGTTACCTCTGGGTGGATCCGATTCTTCCAGGAAATGATTGTTCGGAGGGGTTCAGAAGGAAGGATCTCTTGATGGAGAATATTTGTTACGTCGAGCGTTGCTTTCTAGAGTTCCACAGATGCTCCTAGGGCTACCACCTAGTGAGACTTGGTAGGGCGGCTGACAGGTCTTATTGATGTAGCCTGGCAGGCAAGGGCTTAATGGTGAGGCCTTCCTGGACAAGAGTAAAGCTTGAAGCGATACTTGATGGACCTAAGAGTAGGTCGTCGATTGGGTGAAGCACACGGATGAAGTGTGAATGCGAGCGGTCCCTCAACTGTGAGGCAACGGGGTCTCAAGGGTCGGAAGATCCTTGGAATGGACTAGATTACAACGCGAATGCGTAGAACTAGCTGAGGAGTCTCAGCGTACATGGAGGGGTTTATATACCTAGTAAAGAGAGTGCACAGACCAAGACAGAAAGAGAGCGTAAAGGGAAAACGGGAGCCCGTAGGGGTTCCGTATCTAAAAGGGGAAGCAGAGAGCCACGAGAAGAGCAGAAAGGGAAGCATATGGGAAACTGGGAGAGATCCGTTCCAGAAGGGATACGGAGCTCTGTGTTGCAAAGGAACTGCAGGAAGAGAAGAGCAGAAAGATATGGAATGTACGGAGAGCCGAGATGAATGTGGAAAGAGACCGAGATGTATCTGGAAGGCGGAGTGCCGACGGGACAGCGAGATCTATGCACAGCGGATAGAAGCCTAACCGTGCAGGAAATCTAAAAAGAGAATCCAGAACGAGACGGGGGGGTCCAGGCATTGAGTGGAGCAGCATAAGGGACGAGGAAGTTGTCCAAGGGAAGGGAGAGGTCATTCCACGGAGTTAGGGAAAAAGAGGGGATCTCGTCAATGGGCATGAAATCCGTAACATTACCCTCCTCATAAGATTGATTCACCGAATCAAAATTCATTCCACTTGGCGCGGGATTTGGTTGGGGAGGGGCAGTTGGTGTCATCGAATTCCTCTCCAGAGTCCGAACCAAGTTCAGAGTGGCCAGCGGAGTTTCCCTGGGAGGAATCAGGGGCGAGGTGCAGGTTGGAGGGGCAACATCCTTGAGTATGGCCAGGTGCTGCAGTGTCACAGTAGGGGCAGATGTATTGAGGACATTCAGTACGGAAGTGACCTCATTCTCTGCAATGGAAACACCGGTATTTACGTCGAAGACGGTTGCTAAGGGGGGAGTCTGGGGAGAGGGGGTTCGGGGGAGGAACCAGGGTGGGAGGCTCGGTGGTAGGTCAACCTGCCACAAGGGCGTAAGTGATCCTGGCAGCAAGAGCTGGAAGGTTCCGGGGGAGTGGAGCGACGACGGGCGGAGAGGGTCTGGGGGGAGTTGGACGGAAGGCGAGGTCGACGAGGTTATCTCCATAGCAGTAGGGAGGGTCAGGTCTCTGACTATCTCCAGCTGAATGCTCAGGGGAAGGTGGGGAGGAGTCGACAAAGCCAGTAAAGTGAGTAACGTCGGCTCCAGAGAGGGTGCGTAGGACATTCTGGAAGTGGAAGTAGGTGCTCCCCGGGGGGAGTTGCCCAAGTACACCAGGGAAGCCGAGAGTCGTGAGCAATTCGAAGCAGTGGGAATGAAGTTCAAGAATGAGTCATCCGATGTCCGCGTCACATTGTTCGTAGGGAGGGGGGCATTCCACATAGACGTTGCGGAAGGCGACGTATACGCGGTACATGGAGATGGCCTCGCGTAGGGCTGGGGAATTTCGCACGAATGCGTGGTCTTCAATCTGCGACGAGAGGAAGGGGGTTTCGAGGAAGGTGGCATAGAGGAGATTTCGTTGGAGCTGGGGAAGGGTGAGGATCCAATCTGCAGAGATGGAGGACATCAGGGGTGGGGTTTGGGAAAGCAAAATCAAGATTTATATATATGGGCTCCCATAGGCCGTACCCATTTGGTTTTCAAAAGGAGAGGGGTGGAGTCCCGTTCGAGCGCTGAGGCCTTCAACTACGGGAATCTGAATTCGGAAGTACGGCGTACCGCTCACTCCGTTTGGGAGTCACCCCAATTGGCAGCGGCGGCGGCAGTACCCCAGGCATCAGTAGTGCCGTCATAGCTCCAGTTAGGAGCTCTGACGCGAGTGGGGGGAATAAGACCGAACTTGAAGTGTCTACCTAGAATGTCAATTATCCACACGTAAGGCATGGTGGGGAAGCGGAAATGAGAGAGGAAATATAGACTGGCCATAGCGAAGATGAAGATCATCTCTTGGGTGGAGAGGATGACCTGCATGATCAAGTCTAGGAGGAGTCTGGAGTTTTGAAGACGTCGTTGCGTCTCATTTTATAGGCCATGAGAATGTATCTGGCATGGGCGAGATTGGAAGGGGGTTCCCAGGTGTCTTCCGACGGGGGATAGCCTTCCCAATGGACTCGGAATTGGCGACGAGCGGCGGTGCCTCTGTGGGCGACGATGGATTTGACGGTGTATTCTTCTTCCCCTTGGATTTCCAAAGGGGGAGGATGGTTGAAATTCAGGCCGTGTTCGGAGTTTCCTGATAGGTGGATAGGAGAGAAGCATGGAAGACCAGGTGGATCTTCCAAGTCGGCGGGAGTCGGAGACGGAAGGAGAGAGGAGAAATGACTTGTTCTATTTCGAAGGGGCCTTCCCATCAAGGAGCGAGCTTCTTGGATTGGTAATGGAGTTTCAGGTTGCGGTTATCTAGCCACACCTTATCTCCTATTTTCCAAGATTTGAAGCAGGAGTTTATGCGGTCTTTGACGAGGTTGGCCGCTGTAGAGCCCCACGTCTCCCTAGCCTTGCAGACGACTATCCTACGTCAGTCCACCGCTCCTATCCCTCCCGTTACCCTTTGCAGAGCACCCGCATCAATCCGCCGTCCTTGCTGAGTATCCGCTCACCCGGAACCTCCAATCCGTTGTCCGGATTCACCTGGAAGCTTCGTCCTGTCCTAGATCCCTGTCCTCCTCGTCCCGGATTCGTTGGTAAGTCTCTCTTTATCCTTCTATGTCATGTAGGACCGTCTAGTATGACCATTCCGCTCCCTTACTACGTCCTGTCTTACCTACCCATGGACTTCTCTCTTCCATTTCTTCCGTCTTGTCAGTCTCGGGTGTGCCCGGACTATAAAAGAATGTATCCCACGCTTGTAATGGATACCTTGGTTCAGTCCCAGTCTATCACACACAATCCTAAGTTGCCACCACCGTTCCCTCCATCTTCCTACCGCTCTAACGACCTTCCGCCGTGTCCTCACTGTCCTCACCGTCGAGGGAAGTGTTCGGACCGTCCGTATTCTGTCCGCATCTGTCCGCATCCGTTTCCGCCCCATCCCAGAGTCACCCGGACTCTTCTACCCACCGTTCTAGAGGGCCTATCACGCCTAAGCATTCTCCTCCTCTCTATCCTCTCCTCTTGGATCCCTAGGGTCGAACATTTCGTACCCTTCTACCCTTGCTGCTGACCATCTTGGATCCCCCTATTCCCCAGGACTCAGAAGCAGCTTTTCAACTGGAGCCCACCGCGAGGGATCCAGTGGAGTCGACTTGGAGGACCCTTAGGCCCACTGCCCGCTGACTCGAGCTCGAAAATTTACTTGAGCACTTCCGCCAGCTCAACCTTTCTGACGACTCCGACTTCTTTGCGCCGATCCGATCCAACCGGTCCGATTCATCCGAGAGTCGACCGGCGGTATCACCTTACTTGATGTTGCGAGGGGTACTGCACCCTGAGGACGTTTCGTTGCTAGGAACCCAACTGGAAGACCGTACAGACAGCTCCAGTTTCATCTCAACTGAGTATCTGCGATCCTCCGAAGAATTTGATATTCCTGTCACCCCTGATCGACAGACCAGGCTACCTGACTACGAGAGTTTCAGCTCACCCACAGTTCCTGGCGCCTTCACACATTCGTCGCCTCATCCGCTGCGACCTGTCAGGCAATTCTCCTCACCCCGAAACTCGTTGTCACCTCTAACTCCGCTTCTGTCCTCACCCGAGGATCCTATAACCCATCCGCTTGACTCTCTGTCGTCACCATCTTTATCCTTCCTTTTCGACCACTCCGTTTCCCTCTCCTGCAGCCGATCCGCTCTTGATCCACCCATTCCTATCGCTGCTGAGGAATCCGCCGCTCATCCAGTAGCTCCTCCTTTGGTCCCTGCCTCTTCTGTTCCTTTGCACCCGCGCACATCCGCGCAATCCAGGAGCCTATTACATCAAACTCAGATCTCTGCCGCACTACCGGTACCATTTCCTCCGCATCTGATGGCTAACAACCCTCAACAGATGCCCCTTTGGGGAACCCAAAATGCACCCAAGTTCGATGGGAAGACACCCGCTCTTCTCCCTCACTTCCTCAAGGACATCAATCTTTTGGGAACTGGTGTCAGTATCACTGACGCTGAGAAGATTCATTATGCCATGTGGTATGCGGACCTAGATGAGGCTGAGGTCTGGCAAACAGTCACCGCTGCTTCCACCGTGAATCCGGCCTGGAATGACTTCGTTGACCAGATAAAGGAACTGTATCCAGGTTGTGAGGGGACCAACTGCTTTTGTCGCGCGGACCTTCATCACTTGGTGCAGGACTATCGGAAAGCGTCAATGCGTAACCAAGAAGACCTCAGCGGGTATAGATGTAATTTCACTAAGATTTCTTCTCATCTCGTTGACACCAGGAAGCTCTTGGAAATGGAGCAAAACAACCTCTTCCTTCGAGGATTTCCAACGGAAGTCGAGAAGAGGATCCGTCACCGGTTGTCCATTATTAAATCTGATCTTCATCCGGATGATCCTTATCCTATGGACAAGGTGCTAACAGCTGCTAGGTTCCTACTCACCGGTTCCACTTACAGATCTGCTCTACTGGACCTGCTGAATACTTCGCATCAGCACAGTTCGACTTCTTATTCTCACTCTTACACGCCTGCTCCAACGTTCCAACCGGCGACCCAAGCACCCATACCATCCATGTCATCGTCCGGCAACGCTCCCGTGAAAGCGGAATATAGTTTAGCCAGTCGAAAAGACATCATCTGTGCATTTTGTGTGGGAGCAGGTCATTACGCCTCTCAGTGCAAGATTTGCAAGCAATACCTTGCTGCGAACCGCACGGTCCGCGGTATGGATGGAAGGTTATACCTTCCGGGTGGTCGGAGGATACCTAGGATACCCGGTTGTAAAGGCATTCAAGGCTGTATCGACCAGGTTGAGGCTGAGAATGCTTCCGCATCTCAGACCCCTGTCACCGCATCTATGAGTGTCGCTCGTGATGCTCCTGGACAAGGTGCGAGGGATCCGCCGCTGCATATGACTGCCGGAATCTTTTTGGTTGCGGAACCAATTGACGTGATCCTTGAGATCAATCCTTCCGCCTTTATCAATACGGCACAAGTTTCTTCTTCTGTGGAAATGACTGACCCTGATTTTCAGCCTTATTTCACCCAGGCCTTGGCCAATTTCCAGGCCGATAAGTCTGGGAGAGACGGCCCATCCAAGGGTAAAAAGGTCCGGTTTGACGGTGTCGTGCTTCCATCTAGGGCTTCATGGCCTAAGGATTCACGCGTGGCCTCTGTATCTGAGGAGCTAGAGATCATCTCTCCCGAGGTGCAACGGTCCAATCGGGCAACCGGCTCTGGATCCACGCGCTCTCCTACACCACCCGTTGATAGCCAGACCAACATTCCGAAGGTTGCGGATCCATCTGGATCGAGACCACCTTCAAACAGTATGCCATCCTCCTCCTTGTCAAGCGCTAACAGTTCTTCCTCTTTCATTCCATCCTCTCAATATAGGTATTCCTTTCCTCTCGAGGACGAGACTGCGTCTAAGCGGATGCTGGACAATGTCCTAGCTTGTAGTGTCGAGGTTCCTATCCGGGATCTCTTCGCCACCGCCCCAGACTTCCGGAAACATTTCTGTGAGGTTACCGTGACAAAGCGCATCCCGGCCTCAAGCAATGTGGTCCAGGTCAACGAACTATCCGGCCACAATCCTGACCTCGTTGAACGCAAATACGGTGACCGGATTCTTCAGAACGATGAAGGTCTCATTGTCGCACATCACAACCTCCCGCTTCACGCTATAGAAGCCAGGGTATCCGGAACCGATCGGACGCTCACCTGCATACTCGATTCAGGATCTGAGGTTGTAGCTATGCCTAAACGCATCTGGCAGAAGCTCAGATTACCCATCCAATCCGATCATACTATGACTATGTCGTCTGCTAACACAAGCACTGACTCTACCCTAGGCGTTCTAGAGAACATGACCCTCGACTTCGGTCCAGGCGAGATCTGCCTTCAGGTGCAAATCCTGGCAAGGGCTAACTTTGACCTCCTATTGGGTCGCCCTTTCCATTGCCTCATGAGCGCGACTACTAACGACTTTCCAGACGGTGACCAAACGCTGACTCTGCGTGACCCGAACACCAGAAAAGAATACAAACTTCCTACCCGCGCTTGGAGGGAAGGATGTCCACAGTGTCACCAGAGGATGAAGTGCCAAAATCACCAAAGTATTGTCGAAATGGGTTTTTAGGAATTGATGATCCGCTTGACTGCTGGGGAGAATCCGTGTCCCTTCCGACTAATCAAATGTTCCACTCATGTTATCCGTCTCTTGGACCTGTAACTTCTTCTTTCCTTTATCGATCATTCTCTTCTTTCAATCTCCATGCGCAATCCGGTTTAGCATCCGTGTCCTCATCCATCGTTCCGTTACCTTCTGCGTCTGTCCTATCACTGTCTTCTTCATCGTCTTGCGCATTGGATTATGACTTCCTTTCTTCTACTCAAACCGTTATCAACCAACATT
>JBBPMA010000798.1:0-16913 GCA_038090075.1 Xanthoconium purpureum | reverse complement strand
ACGGTATCAAAGAATGTCAAGCCACAGGTGCTATCATGTCCCGAGTCTATCGTCTAGTCCGTCGACGGCCACAGAGACGGACATATCAGATTTTACACGGCGTCCTGAAGTTCTCTTGTCGAATCAGTATGGAAGCCGTTCAATTTGAAGAGGAGAAAAGCTTGCCTGGAACTCAACCGGAAGAGACCCCTGCGGTTTCATCTTTGCAGTTGCAGTAAAGGTACGACGACCTGATTTCTGACTTCGATGAGTAAACTGCGGACAAGGTATCCTGTACAACAGAACGCGGAAGTTGCCACCAAATGGTACTGGCCTGGGTGACGTTTGTGAGAGTGGTCAGATTATCGTGTGTTCATGCCAATAGATATGTGGTGGGTAATATTGACCCTTTGGTACACCCCATGCGGATGTTCTTAGACCCAGGAACACAGCACATGATGGGTTGGCCCGTTTAGATTCCAGACGTGGCGCCATAAAACTGCTTCAAAAGTGAACGAGCCCCAGGTCCAAGCGCCCCGAGTGAGCGACGTAGAAACGTGGTGTTGCCAAAGACTCTGCAGGACCGCCGACGCGTTTTTTCACTGGACCGGGCGGAGATGCCATGTTGGTACATAGATGACCTTTCCACTGGTTCCGACTCACCGAAAGTCCAATGTGCAGTGATCGCCGAGTACGGGGTTCTCGACTTTGACCTGTAAACCAACGCGGTCGACTAGGGTCAACTACGCGCGTAAACCTTGAGCTTGAAACCCAACTTCCGCGACCGGCCACCCGGACCGAAAACATTGGATTTTAACGTCACCATCTCGATTCGCGATAATCAATTCAATTCAATTCGGTATTGTCGTCAACGAACCATGTTTTGCGCCCAGCAACGACGGTTAAAATCAAATCGACAACAATGCGGGGTTAATTAACCTTTCCACTAAAATAAACTACACCGAGCATATAATTATGCGTATCGTGTGTCATGAAAACAATAATAAAAAGAAAGAGGTCCAAGTTTCGTGTAGGAGAACCAGGAACAGAAACAAAAGGGAATTGGAATATGACTGAAACCACGAATAAATAATTATGGAGACAGATGTCGTTACAAACGTGGATCAATCGTGCATATGAATGCGATGCAACACACAAGTCAAACAAGGCCCTCATCTGAGACACTTCCCAATGCGTGAATTGTAATACAAACGGGTTAACGGTTCTTGTCCGTGGTGAAGAATGAAAAAAGAATCAGACAGAAAAAGAATTGAAACGTCGACGCACACAGCATTTATCCTCCGCGCTGCATCGCGTAATATCGCTCGTACTTTTTTTCCGCCGAAGAGGCTGCGGGCATGTGTCGTTCGTCCGCTTTCTCTCGCTCAAACGACGAGAGTGGAGCGATGGAGTTTCCTGATGATGTCATGCCGGGGGTGGTTACGTAGGGATAGGGAGCTAATCGAGAGGACGACATAGTAGATTCATCGTGCCCCCGGAAGGTGCGCTGCGATGGCTGATTGGATAACGGAGATGGCGTGGGATGGAACGGGCTACTCGGATGGAATGGCATCCGTCCTTCGTTTCGTAGCCCATGATGTGGCGGGGGTGGCGGCGGATGTGAATAGTGTACAAAGTTCAGCGAGCTTGATGGTGGTGAAGGCGAAGGCTCAGGGGCAACAGGGCTATGCTGAGAGTAGACGTCGCTACCAGATGCTGAACCGACCGACGATGTATTTGAAGCGAATGAACCGCTCTCAAATGTACTACCCCTGGCTCCAGAACCAGCAATTGCAATCGGCGAAGATTGACTTGGGTTTGTCTCTTCCTTGGTCGCAATCGTATGCGCCTTTTCCTTCTTTCGACGTTGGGTTGACGCCACGTGCCCCTCCTTTTTCGCACGAGAGCGAGCATAGCGGAGACCGCAACTAAGCCACAACACATGTGAGGGGGGCAGTGCGTGACACACAAAACGAGGAATATTACGCACGCGTTGCAAAGCTCTTTCTTGCCGCTCGGACCCTTCCTCCATTCTGGGCTGGTTGTCACCTTGCAACTTGTGCACCGCGGGATTCCAACAGGTCGATTGCCGCTCCGACCGCTGACCGGTTCCCGCGCAGAACCTGGACTGACGCGGTGTCGTGGAGGCGGGACGACATCTGGAGAGGAAATGGACAAGCCGATATTGTCGGGGCGGTGTCTATCGCCATAGTCCACATCCGGACTTGGTGTAGGTTGGTAGCCGTGCTGGTGGCCTCGTGCATCTCCGTAACCCGGTGATTCCGATGGTCTGCTGGAAGGTTGTGATGCGTACGGTGTTTCACGCAGTGAACACGAAGCAGGGAGAGGATTCAAAGCATGTGTCGGGCTACTGCTTGACGGCCACCGGTTATAGCCCAAGAAAGGAGAAGATTCAGGATGACTGGACCAGGGCGGAGACGAATAAGATGACAGAGGACCAACGAAATGACCGTACGACGGCGACGGTGCATTGACCGGTGGCAGCGTATAAGAGCTTGGCGAGATGTCGTACGTGTGGTGCGATGCATAACTGTCTTGAGCTCGATTTGCATACGACGGATGGGCAGACGTTCCTGTACCATTCCGTGGGCTGTTCTGGATGGTATGACAGGCAAACATGATTGCGCCTAGTATCCTTGTTGTCAGCAACACATGGCATGACGTCAAACAAACCACTGACCATGAGGTATGAAAACGCTCTCTACTTCGCCAATCACGGTGGGCATCGTGCCAACGATCCTCCATCTTCTCGTACAGCTAGTTTTCGCGCTACTGTCGTGTGTGGATGTTTGCACGGCCGACGCACGCTTTGCGAGCTCCTTGACGGATGGTTTGTTAGAATACTCGTGGCTGGAGTCGGGTGGCCAGCTGAACAAGACCTTATAGTCTTGGGTACTGGAGTTGGACAAGATCTGAAAGACTCGGGTGAGCACGCCGGGCTGTGGGCAGTAGCAGTGGAGTCTCTGGTCGACGAGCGAGAGCTGGTCTGAACACATTGCAGGTGTGCCACACCAGTTTGTCCACGGGGTCTTGTGGTGTTCATCATTGTCCGCTGGTCCGAGGTCGACGACGGCATGGATGAAACAGAGAACGAGGCCTTCTGCGGCCCAGCTGATTACTATGTCGACCGCCATGTAGCAGTTGTCTGTTGCGATCCTGTCTGCATCGCTCCACTGTGGAAGGGGGCTAGCATAGCCCAAAAAGCGGCGAACCCTCGAAAGGCGGCAGTACCTGACCCTGGTAAAAGGGTTAGGTCTAGGGTGAAGCTGTAAAAGGCAGAGACGGACCTCGTGACGGTGCCATGCATCGTTCGCTGTTCGAGGGCCTCTGTCAAGTCTGCCCTGGCAGAGGCTTGTTCCTCTGGATGGACAAAGTTGAGGAGCGACTTTCCGATGAGGAGGTCTGCCTGATCTTCGAGATGGCTTGCGAAAACAGGGTCTAGGTAGATGAAGTGCAAATCGGACGATAACAAAGACCAGTCTGTATGATGTAGGATTAGCACAAACGGGCCCGAAAGAATGGAATGTCGAAAGACGACATGATCGGAGGTCCGACGAACGGATAATGGAGGAGACTGAATATGAAAAGGGAGAATGAAATTGAAGGACGTACAGCAACGGGTTTCGCCGATTCTGGGGAGAGAGTGTGCCGTGGGATCGGCGACGAAGGAGGTAGGCATTGAGGAGGGGGCAGGAGTGGGCATGTCCTGGTGAGAGTAACCTGGGAAGGAGGAAAGGGGTAAGTGCGATCTTTCTGTTTGGTTATGTACGGGCGGAATGTCGGGGGGTGTTTGTTGAGCCACGCCGTGTTGGGATGGCACGAGGAAGCTCATAAGTGAGGCCTGATGGAAGGGAATGCGTACGTGAGTAGCAATAATAGGATAATGTATGGTGCAGCACGGCGAGGAAGGGAGAACAGAACGGAGAATGAAAGTCCTGTACGGGGCACCGATTTATTGAACCGATCGATAGGAACGGGGATGAGGATGCGGTGCGGAACGGGGAGACCGCTGCGACGATAAGACTGCGAGCGGGACTGGGACCGGGACTTGGCTGAGTGTTCGAGTCTGAGTTGATCACATCACGCTCTGGCTAAAATATTGCCACCGAATAATTTTGTATGTATATCACCACCAGCCGACGTCTTCAAGTTACTCCTCACCGTACCACTCGACGAGGAGGAGGGCGGGGACGGTGCCGAACAGAAGAGGAGGTCCGATCAATTGACTCTGAGATCCGTCGGGTTTGAGATCCTCGTGACAAGTCCGTCATTATTGTTTTCCTCCTCATTTTCATTTTTCATTCCAATCCAACACCCGGGTTATTCTGGTCCGGCGGATCCCAAGTACCCACTCGTTCTCTCCCTTCGTCATCTAACGGCATCTCCGGCATCTCTTCTCTATGCATTTACATTTTTACCAAAATTCCCTTTTCGGGAAGCTTCTCCATGATAAAGTCCAAACAGGCGATCGCGCATCGATCTCTCTCCATCAACATGTCCCGCGACAAAAATATTTGGGTCGCTGCCGCAGATGGCGACCTTCACCGCATCCAGGTCCGTCCCTTCCTCGACGACCCGCACCCCGCTCATCTTGGCTGCAGGAGCTCGTCGAGCATCAGTGTAGTCCCTCTTCATCAAATTCGCTGTCACAATCTGAGACACACTCTAGCAATCTCTCCAAACGCACCAGATTCGTTCACGTACACACCCATGCACGCCGCGGCATCGTATGCACAGCTGGACGTATTGGCTTATCTCGTCCAACAAGGTGGGGATCCACGCCAGTTGTTATTCTCTTATAGTGATCCCTCCAGGCGGTGACGTAAACATTACTGATGAAGATGGTGACACGCCACTATACACCGTCGAAAACATCGACACCGCGCGCTGGCTTATCGACCACGGTGCGGTCATTGACCGGCGTAATGACGCAGGCGTATCAGTAAGCGCTTCCTGTCCACGTTCCCCTGTTGCACTCGTCATATCCCACCTTGGCAGCCAATCGAGCACCTCCAGGGGGATTTCCCCGAGGTCGCTGCTTATTTGCAGTCGCGATTGGACCCGTCGGTCCCTACGGGCAACGTCATCCCTCAGCTGTCGCAGCATTCCCAAAACACCGCATCAGAAACTTTGACGTCTAATTTGATCCAGTCCGTCAGTGACATCATGCAACGTGCAGAAGCACAAGGAACAGACCCAGATGATGAACTGAGGGCAGCCGTCAGCCAAACAGTTCTCGAAGGCATCTTGACCGGATATCAGCTGTCTGCACAAGACGGCGCGGACACGAACCAGGATCAACTTTCGAAGCGACCCAGAATGAATGGCTCTCACGACCCATAGGTTCGTGTTCATGGGAGACCGCTCATAGACACCCGTCGTACTACTCCCTTGTACCTCGACTACCATCCGTTCCGGTGATCACGATCACCAAGACGATCGATCGCAATGATCAGACAAGTGCTGTCATTGTCAATCCCCAACTCTCTGTGACACTCCTGTTCGACAGTGAGTATTATGTGTGAGCAAGTCAGCTCAACGCCTCGGAGGACCAAGAGGGGCCATCACATCGGACCCACATTTCGTGCAATTTCACCCAAGGGCCGCAGCCCGCCTGGCAAAACATTAGAACGGCGACAGGCCCCTTTCAATGACTCGAAAGAACCCAACACATCGTCCGCGGTATACCAGTGGGTTCGGTCTCTCGTTCCAGCATATCATCAATATGGACGCCCGTGTTCTCCCGCATTAAATGAACAATTCGCAATTCGAAGCACTCCACCCGTACTGCGCACATGTCAAGACTGCAGGTCGAGTGCTTTGGGGTCTTCTTGACCAATCGTCGCCATGGCCTTTTTCGCTACCCTCGACCGCGGGAATCCTGTGCGTGTTCCATATTGTAAAGCAGAGAAGCGCGCGCCGGAAGTCGTCAGAGGTGAAGTCCCGGGCCGTAGTGTCATTTGTGGACGAGTGGAGCAAGACCCTCCTTCTCCAGCTGTCGTAGACGTAGTGGGCTAGATTAAGAAGAGAAAATAGTCATTTGGAGAGGACGACACAAGGTTCGAACCATGCAACATCCGCACCTATGCGAGTTGCCTTTTTTGGGGTGTACCAAAACGCTTGCGAGATTCGCCATCAGCCTGGGTAATACGAACGCGTGTCCCAGCCAAAAAGAAATGGCACCGTTCGCGACGCTCGCAACGGCGATTACCCAAGAGCACGTTCAGAAAAGGGCGGCTCCAGGGCACGGACCACATGACACCCCTGTGCTCAGCCTCGCCGCCGAGGCCCAATCCAAGGGCTATCAAGCTATATGTCTCCCGTTGACAACCGCAAAATGGCGGGAGCGGTGGCGAAACATGTGCATCATGCCATCCACGGGAACTGCAGGCAACGAGGAGGTTATAGTTGCTGAGAAGGCAGCGGAGGCATGGAGGAAGTCGCCCTCATTCTTACTTGATGAGGTGACGATAACAAGACTGGGTGAGATCTCCCCCTCCTATCGCTCCCACAGTCCTTGCGTGAGATATGCCACTCATGAGTGGGAAATGGATAGATGAAGCGGAGATCGTCGTGGCAATGGCTTCCGACTGGCTGCAGCTGGATGCCACAGATGACTGGATTCGTCATGATTCTGGCATCGTGAGTTCTGTGCTCTTTCGCGCTCTTCTGATAGCGGCCTTCTAGGACATGACGTGCTTCTCGCATGCCGTGTCCGAAAAAGTCACCGTCAATGGGCGCAGTCCTCGCCCGCGATGGTGTGCTGATTGATTCCCTTTGTGGTCAGGCCCTCCAACAGGAAGTTGCGTATGCATCATATCTCAATATTCCTACCATCATCCTGCCTCCGCCAAGAAATAGGTCGCATGTGGCTTCATATGGACGTATCGTAAATGAATGCCTTCGGAACATCCCGTTCATGCACTTCTCGGTTCGACTACCCATCCATGACCCCGCAGTTGTTCAATCAAAAGAATCACCGCCTCACGGAGTTTTGAACTCGAGTGGCGCTCCGGCCGCACAAGTGTCCTCGCCGCGACTTGCGCTCTCCAGCGCATTCTCGCAGAAACGTCTCAAGGCTTCCATGGCGTCCGAGAGTGAACTCAATGAAACTTGGGAGATGTGGGATGTTATCCGTACCATTTGCGATAACAACGTACGGTTAACGCTGAGTGAGCTGTGACACGTGGTGTGCTTGTTCGTTCATGTTTGTGCTAATGTCGGCAGCGCTCGATCTTACTCTACCGCTTCCCGCGGATGCGGGACTGCTGGACCGATGGGCGGCGGAACCCGTTCAGCACGTCTTTCTCCCTGCATCTGCGTTCATCGCAAACGTCAAAGGTTATCCTGTTTTCCCTAAGGGCACGCAAGTATTCATTCGGCAATGCATGATCGTGAGCCTTGCGATCGTCTTCTTTGACGTACCGTTGACATGACGAGCAGCACCATCCGACCTTCATTTTGTCTGGCGTCGACTCGGGCGTACACACCATGGGTGGCGAATCTGCGTACTCACAATACATGAAACATTTAGAAAAAAGCAGCCCTGTCGCACAGGCGACAAAGACAGAAGGATCCGTCGAGCACTTTGCACAGGGATACCAAGATTACCTCCAAAATCCGCTACAGGTATGCCGGCGGTGATTGTAACCTAGGTGCAGCAGTGACGAAAACGAGTACACAGCCCCTGATGGACAACCTTCAATCAATCACATATCAAACGTTCGAGCAGGATCCTGTCAAGTATCGCAACTATGAAGAGGTGAGGGTCGTTGTCACATTGCTATCTGTGCCCAATTCACCATAAGTGGTAAAGGCCATCTACCGCGCCCTCGTGGACCGGCTGGATAGGGAGCGCATGTGCGTATGCTGCCGCCTTGCTTGGTAATGTGTGACCTAATAGAGCACAGTGTTATTTGTGTCGCTGGCGCGGGGCGTGGCCCCCTCGTTTCTCGAAGCCTCAGAGCAATTCAAAGGGCCAAGAAAGAAGCACTTGTTTACGCAGTCGAGAAGAACCCGAATGCCTTTGTGACGTGCGTTCTCATCTGCGTGTTTCACGACCCCCGTTTTGTTCATTCGATGGACCAGCCTTCAAGGACACAAGGCGAGAGAGTGGGGTTCTTCAGTGGAGCTGATTTCTGGTGATATGAGACGGGTCGAGCTACCAGAGCCTGTCGATATCCTGGTCAGCGAGCTTTTGGGGTCATTTGGAGATAATGAATTGAGCCCTGAGTGTTTGGACGGCGCGATGCGGTTTTTGAAGCGTAAGTGCGCCGGCTTTTCTCCACGAATGAGATGTGCTGACGGACATGTAGCGGATGGTATCTCGATACCGTCATCCTATACGGCACATCTCGCACCTCTGTCCTCATCGAAGCTATACAACGCTGCGCGAGAGAGCAAGGATCTCAAGGGTATGGAAACGCCGTATGTGGTGATGTTCCAAAACGTCAATATCCTCAGTGGTGATGGTGGCGGCGTCGGGGGACGATGTGGACCAAAAATACAAGAATGTTGGGAATTTGAGCATCCGAGAAAAGACGTAACTGTTGATGCCAGAGGTCAGGCACTGGTCATTCCAGCAAGTGATGGGGGTGCTCACGGCAAGACAGGGTTACCTCTCACGAACAGCCACAACGTCCGCGCTGCCAAGCTGACTTTCCACATCCCACATGCGGGAGTGATGCATGGACTTGCTGGTTACTTCGAGACGGTACTATATCGCGACGTAAGGCTAAGCATCCATCCGTACCGCAAAGAGCGGATTTCCAAAGACATGTTGAGTTGGTTTCCGCTCTTCTTTCCCTTTCGCGTACGTTTCTCGCTTCTTCAAGCGTGACACACTGAGCGAAACATGTTTCAGGAGCCGCTTTATCTACCTAGCGACGCGGAATTGCAAGTGTCGATATGGCGCCTTACGAACGAGCGACAGGTGTGGTACGAGTGGTATGCAGAGTCGTATCTTCCAGCGGCGCACACGACGCCCATCAATCATGTCAACGACGTGTCTACGTCGAACGGACCGTCTACATCTATACAATCAAGTCCTGTCGAACCTCATACGGAGGCCAGACCGCCTCGTGGTGTTGTCAAGATTGGCCAAACGGCGTTGCATAATCCTGGCGGACGTAGCAGTTGGATAGGTCTGACGTGATGGCAATTTCGAGCAAAGTAAAAATAGCCTGAGACCCTTAGGGTTGGATTTACAATGGGCATCTCTCTGGCAACTAACTAATTATGATATTGCCGTTGGAAATCTCTGGAGCGAAGTTCACAAGAACGATTTAAAACTCGACGGTGGTCACGTTGGCGTGTCGGGACGTTGGTGTCCATGACAGTGAGGGTGACAGTGACAGGCAAATCACCAACAAATCGCTGCTCTTAAAATGGATTCAAACTCCGCACATATCCACCCCACTTCGGTTGCATATTCTTTTCCATCTTCTCTTCCACTACCTGGGTCTTTCAAACACAAGCGAAACCTCGCGCACTCCTTCAACAATGAAGTACATTACTCTCCTTACCGCCCTCGCCGCAGCCATCCCCGCCGCGTTTGGCTTGACCGTCAGTAGCCCGTAAGTCGTCGCGATGTCAACCACTCTTTTTTTTCCGTATTTCTCACCCCTGCTATAGTGCCAGCGTCGTCGAGTGTGGTAAGTCGACCGCGTTTCCGAAATGAATGGGCCCGGCGTTGACTGTGTGCGCGGTTGATGCGATCAGAGCCCACCCAGCTCAACTGGTCCGGTGGAACTGGCCCTTACTTCTTGTCCCTCCTTCCGGGTAAGCAGCATCCATTCTGTTTTGCGTGCGGACGCTTAACTGGAGGTGAACGTTAGCTGGTCAGACGGCCGCATCTCCCGTAAGCTACCGTCCTTTTTGTACTGCAACTTTTTGCTCATGTGCGTAATTTAGATCAAGGATTTCGGCACTCAATCTGGCACTTCCTTCACTTGGACCGTTGATATTCAATCCGGCACCAGCTTGTAAGAATTCTCTTGTTGTGTGTCGTAGGACGCATGTTCACCACGTTGTGTAGTACCATTTCTTTGAAGGACAGCACCGGAACCGTTGCTTACTCCAGCATCATCACCGTCCAGGCTGGAACCTCCAGCTCCTGCGTTAGCACGTCTGTCAACGAAACGGGTGGGAGCAGCGGTGGTTCTGGTGGGGCTGCCGCTACTGGTTCCTCGGCTGCGGGATCGACTGGCACAAGTGCATCTGGAGCTACTCCAACTGGTGCTTCTGCCGCTTCCTCCTCGGGCTCCCCAACCGGTACTGCGTCCACCAGCACCTCCACCCACAGCAGCGCTGCTGACCGTCTCACCGTGTCCTCTGCTTTTGGTGCGGCTGGCATCATGGGTTTGGTTGGTGCTTTGCTCTTCTGAGTATTGGTCGATGGCTGGCGTTGTGACGAACCACGTACGACGGACGATGACCATCGATATTGGGTTGTTTTAGCGTTCAGATATATATTCCACTTATCGTTGCTGTGACTTTTCGCTCAGATCACTTGGTTTGTAACTCGGCCAGCGGCGCCTCGCTTGTGATATTGAATGTTTGAGACTAAGTTTAATCTTGACGATGTCTACTGCATTTGACCACTCTGCACCTTCGAGTGGCCGTTACAGGTGTTTTTGTTTGCTAGAAGAAATTACAGTGATTCACCAGCACTTGCGTCAGCATCGGCACTTGCGTCAACATCACGATGTGACAATAACACGCTGATCTTCAACTTAAACAATTTATTTTGTGAGCATTAAGTATAACTTGGACCTCAAATTTTGCTGTTGTGGAGTTCTCACCCAACGCAAGTGACAGTGTGAGAGATTTCAGGTGCTTATTCAAAACAACCCCATGGCTCCAACGAAATTCCAAAAATCATTACAAAGATTGGAGGGCATTTTGGAATGACATTAAACCCTCTCGACATTCAAAAATATCTGTGAAATGTGTTGTTGTGTCGTTGTAATGTCGCTCCAAAATCTTGTGACGCAAGTGCCGGTGGATCACTGTACGTGCGAATGGCTGGTGTTTCTGTGATCCCTGACGGGCTTTTTTTGACTGGACAAGAACAAAAGTAATCCCGTCGTGCGTTTCGTGCTGTTCCAAACGATCCCAGCCTACCCCGTCGGCCGCAAAGCCCAAAGAGTGGACTTTGAAGGCCTCGGTGAGTCTTCACGCTTTCTACCAAGGCTTCGAAAGGCGACGATCCAAACGCTTGATTCGAAACTCGCATCGGCTCTCGGCCGAAGCGATCCAAGGAACCGACGTGCGTAAAAGTTAGCCATGTCGAAGATGTCCAGCGGCACCGAAGCGCACGACAGCAGTCGAACAATACGGTGCTCGTGCGGCTGCCTGCCTGCCTCTTGTCATATATCTTGTGCGTCCGAGTCTCCGCTTCACGGTCCGAGGTCCATGATCGATTGATCATCATCGACCAGCTCGTGCTTGCGTTCTGTTCGTACCGTAACCACACTGTGTCCGTGACCAATGTCCGTCCTCGACAACTGTTCCTGCGGCGTCCGGGTGTCCGGTACGACAATGGGCACATTGATGGTCGCGCGCTGCACGTTGAAACTTGGCGCAAACCCTATCACGGCAACGCTCAAGTCACGTCGCTCCATTGGCGCCACAAGAAAGCGCCACAAGAACCCCAGAACGCGGGAAAGCCCAGGGCCATGAAGAAGCCGCGCGACCGGTCACGCACGCAGTTCGACGTTGGTCTAATTTGCAAAAACGAAAACGCAGAACTGGGTATGCTTCTCCGGACCGTTCTTCGCTCTGAATCGTAAAACGGTAAACCAAGGTCGAAGATGACGCTGGTGACGACAGGCCTTCTGTCTCGGATCATGGGTCGGGACGACGGTTTTTGAGACTCAGAGATGAACACATTCGTGTTCACACGCAGTACATTGTCGGGTGCTTTATGGGGTGTTCTGGTTCCGAGAATTATCGAGGACCCGTGTTGCTATCGCCATCGCCGGGATGCCAAAGCACCACGGCGATGCCCGTTCCGTTCCGTTTCATTTCTTTGTCGAGCGTCCAAGCCGTCGACAAGGCTGCTGATTTTGATTTGACAAGGAGTGGAGCGCTGAACCCTGACGAACCCAGCGAGTCGCACGCGTATGTAGAAGACCATCATGCATCATGAGTCATGTGCCATGAGTTCTTCTCTCGTTCGAATCTATCATGGAACCGACCAAGGTAGCCACGTCAACAAACCACGTCGCACGGGTGTTTTTCATCTTGGTGTGGTGTGTTGCCCCCATTGCCTGCAGCTCATCGGCGTAACGAGAACCGCCAAGGGTTTGTCCCTGTTCCTTGTGGACCGTGAATCGGAGGTGGGAGAGAGAAGGCGGTCAGACGTGGTAAGAGGTCATGGGTTCTTCTCGAGGGGGTAAACCTTACAAGATTCCTCCTTGGTCGTGGAATCGATGGCGGGCCACGTCAGCTTTTGGCAATGGCATGATACTTCATCTTGGCGCGGTGGCCTTACCCGTCGACGTTACGAGAACACGACGGAGAATCGTTGTGTCATGTGAGGGAACGATGGTGATGATACGATGGATACGAGAAGGCATGTCCAAATATCAAAAGGGGGTTCTTTTGGGAGAGAATCGAAGGCAGCCCCGCGGATGCTTCGGAACGGATCATGTGTTGGGCAGGTCATGTGAGCCGTATCGTGTGCGCGGGACATGTTTTCGGGGAATCTGCTCCAAAGGAGCTACGGGTGACCTTGGTCGTCCGCGTGATGCGATGCAAACGTTCATTGTGACTTGGGGATCCTGAAAATCCCCTTGGCGCAAGCACATATGTGCACAAGAGTACAGTTTATGCTCCAAGGTCTCCCGCCCAAGGGGTCAGAGACGTTGAAGAGCATGTGTTGCTAGACATTATGCCGGCCGATCCGGTTGTCCACTTAGGTAAGTTCAGACTCATCGGTGTCCAATTTCGAGCATATATTTGATATTGCGGTCCTTCTTGCCCCGTCCCAACGCTTCGGTCGAGTACAGCAGTTTTGAGGGTTGACGTTATCGATCCCCAAGGCCGCCGTAGTGTCGTATGCGTCTTGTTACGTGCAAACACGGGTAGAACGGATTTGCATCTTCATCGCAGGATCCAATCGGTTCCGGGCGGAAAAGAAAAGCTGATGCTGGCGTACGTTGATCATATTGCGATCATACCTGTGCCCCCCTCGCCCCTATTCGGATGTGAATGAAAAAAAGAATGTACATATGGATGATAGGTCACTTTCCTTCTTTTCAGAATCCACCCGGCGAACGGGGGTTATGGATTGGTTATGATGGGAATTCGGCCCTGAAGGCCGATTTTACGTGCAGATGGACTGCGAAACCTTCATTGTCGCCGTGCGTGCAGCATACGGTGTCATTGGACATGCGTAAGTCGTGCGGCGGAGCAGACAAGCGACAGCGCGGGATTGAAGAAACGAAAGGTAGAACCGCAGAGGGCGCTTGCCTCGCAAAAAGCCGTTCGGGGAATGATCTAAGAATCTGGATATGGGGATTATTGACAGTTGAGTTCTGCCAAGTTCGCCTCGTGTTTCCAACGCCGGGCAGGCGCTTTACGACAAGATGATCTTACTGCGATGACGTGACGTTGCTAGCCGAGGTCAGGCCGTGGGTGCCGTCAAACCTGATCGAACAAGACTGGCGTTTATCGATACCAGATTTCCTGTTATTGGAAGCAGTCGAGTTAGTATCTCAGTACACCCTCTGGCGCAGGACGAAAATACCGTGCGCCGGCCTTGCATGGCCGTTCTTGCGGACAGGTATGATCGTGATTCGGAATATGATTGTGCTTTTTGATCGCCGCTGGAGCTCCAGGAGATGGCAAAAGACTTCGTCGGGAATCCCCTATGACCTTTAGCAGACGAGAAAGGTTCCCGCGAAACACGACGGTTCGCGTGGGGTGATTTTGACGCATCGTGCAGCACCGTTTGGGTAGCACCATCATCGAAAGTTGTTGCCTTGCGCGTTCGCTCCACCGATGGCATCAAGGGCATCAATGAAGCTCTAGTGACGTTTTAGGAACAAGACAACTTACATGTACGCTCACGTCAAGTTCTGCCACGATCAGTATGAGAACACGAGGTTTCTTCAAAGCATAAGGTTTTCGAACATGACCATATCGCTTGATAGTGCAGAAGAACGTTGCGGGGTTCGAAGCAGGTTGCTGTGGGACATCAGTGCTCTGCGGTCAGCATCACATTTTATTTACTTCATTCACTGCCCTACTCGAGCTGCGGGCTCAGTTCGTGGTGTATTTCCGGTCTAGTACAGAGCTGAGCGCAACCATCAGCGGGAAGTTCCGACTTGCAGCCTTGTTTCGTTTCGTTTCATAATATGCATCAGTTTTTCGAATGATGGGATTCTCACCTTGATGGGGGTGTAAAGGGGAGTCTTCGGTGATCTATTTTTGTGCTGATGGCTGGAGGTGCCTTCCCACTGATGCTCGAAAATGCGGCGCTGCTGCTGAGTCGTGACGGTGTGTCATGTCGCTCTGCGAATTGTTCCATCCATCTTGTTGTTTCATGGAGATGAATTGATCACAGCATACTGTATGTCATGCACTCACGACCCTTGAGAAATGAAAGACCAAGACCCGATCTTGGTGTCAAGGATCGTAAACGGGTGGCCAGACGGGAAAGTCAGGTCGCCGGTCCTTTGCGTCAGGGTCTAATAAAGAATATCTTCTTGGGAACGTTTAGAGGTCAGATCAACCCGAGTTGCCAATTCAAATGTTTGCCTGGGAACGCTAAAAATATCGTTTACTTTCCACGACCACCGGGAGATCGACACCACTCCGAGTCGGAACACGAGAAACATTCGTGATCATACCAGCAGCGAAAGTCCCTTCACATCGTATCATTGATAATGTATCGGCCAATGAACTTGCTCTTCCGAAAAGGACGGTCATTCACGACTTTACGCCCAATTGAACATGCAACATTGCGGTTAGCAACGCCCACCCATCATCATGTCGGTATTCCTGACTCGTCTCATTCGTTCAGATGCCGCCCAGATCGATCACATTCATACCTTTGCAAGTGGCTGGTTCCGCGCGGTCACGAATCAGGTTAGCGTCGCTTTGGGCTAATTTTACTGCATCTGACAGGACAGAACCGGTGTTTGTATTACTGTTCCAGATCTGTGACCAATGATCGAAATGGTTAAGCGGCGTGTTTCCTTTCCCCTTCGCCGGTAAGTGTCTTTATTTGCGCGTTCCTAGCCCCTGGGCAGCCCGGTTTCCATGAGGGGATGGCCTTCGCCTGACCTCGTGCCAGTTTACCCTTCCTACCCATTTCGGTCTTCTTATCGAAGAACCTTGACGACGTGGCACCCTTGAGTACAAGCACAGACTCCATCGAGATGACGACCCGCAAGGGGAAGATCAGGGCATTCACTCGAGCACAGCTCCGACACGGCTCTCTAGGATGGCCTGTCTTTCATCTCATGCGTACCCACTCTACACCACGGTTCGCATTATCGGTTTCTCCCACGATAACTTCGTAGAGTGGATTCCGCTGCCTCCGAAGGACGTTTCTTACCAAATAGTAACTGACCCATGCGACATATAAAACCTGTGACACTCTTCCACTTGGACTCTAGGACCATCCGAGACTGTTTTCGTCGTTGTTCCCTTTTTATTTCCCTCCTCACAAACGCCTACCTTCTCGTTCTCCCTCATCGTCGTTCGTCAAACCCAACATCAAACAATCGAAATGTGCAGTATGGAATGGTCAGTCTGCGATTCCATCATCATGGGGTACACGTTCAAACCTTTGGTCGCTGCAGCGTCGGAGATCAATACAGGGGTTGTGGGGTACGCCGCTGCGAACGTTCGCTGGAACGCTTTTGCTTATGTCCCACGCTTCTCTGTTGCTCACGTTGACCAGCACTACGTCCGGGCCTATCAAACCGGCATGACGATCGACTGTGGATCCCAGATATGCAAGCTCAGCAGTGCACACATGCACAAGACAGCGCGGAACTGTGGATGTAACACCGTACGTTGACTTCTCCTCCTGCATCTCTCGCTCGCCGTGTCGTTGCCGTGATGTTGTATGCTCTGTCTCGCTCGCTCGTACACGCGCGACACGTCGCGTTTATTTCCGGGACTTATGGCATTGTTTGTTGTTTGACCAGGAATACTCCGACTATCGGCGCGTACGAAACCTATTTCAAACCAAATGCGAAGCCTGCCAATACGACCGTACCCCAGGTCCCACAGGGCGTAGCTGGTGACGGGAGGCGATGAAGCCCGCCGATCCCCGCTCTCTGCCTCAGGCCCCGTCCCCGCCGCCACCACCATCATCATCATCGCTATCACCACATTTGATGTCCCATCCTGTATCCTTACTGACCCAACGTAATCCTTAAACGGACGACCAAACAAAATGTAGAAAATCCAAAAAGCGTCCCTACTCATCACGTACTGTCGTATCGCTTTTGCCACAGACCTATACATACGAACCATCAACCTAAATTATGTGTTTACTCAATCGAACTCCACTACATGTATCGCGTGCTGTACAGTACCACCCCCTTCTTATTTATTTTTGTCATCATGCACGCCTCGTCGTAATGCACAGCAGTCCAAGGGGGCCCCTGGCACGAAAAGGGTCGTAAAGTTGGATATGTAATAAGCAAGTCCATATGAAACGTGAATAATTGAATCGCGATTGGACTTCTCGAGTTGCCGAGCGCTTGGCTCTGGGTGACAGCTTGGGGTTTACACTCTGAGCTCGATTCAGAATACGGAGATGTCCGACGACGCCATCAGACAGCGCATCTGAGTCTGACGCTGCCAGGCAAAAACTCTAGCCTAAATCAATTCAATTGCTCCAACTTGATGCGTGTCTCGAGTTGAATTGATGGAGCGCGTCGCTTCCA
>JBBPMA010000797.1:0-16917 GCA_038090075.1 Xanthoconium purpureum | reverse complement strand
ACTTGTCTATGCAGCAAGTGTCTACCCATGCCCACATGTAGCCGATCCTGAGGGCTTGGTTACAGCAGTGCTCGATCTTGGGGAACCCCACCATCCTACGTGTACGTTCGAGGTTTTGAATATCCTGAAAAAGAACCTCTCCTTCGCGCCAACAGTGAGAGAGGATCGCGTAATGTGGTATCTGATCAGGTTGCTGTCCCGGTTTATTATCAGGCAACTCGCCCGAAAACTCACGTAGTCGTAAGGTTGTGGTATTAAGCAGCCACATTTTCCTACAAAGCACAGATATCAGGAAAAAAAGAGAAATGAAAAGGGAACAACAGACTTCGAGGTAGAGTACGTTGAAACCTGATAATGTAGCCGCCGAGAGTACCAAGTGCCAGCGGAAGTATGTCGTGACCCCCCGGTTAGGGTTAGGAGAAGTTCTGCACCTCTTTTTTGCAAGCGAGACTAGGCGAAGAATGTCGGTCCTTGGAGGCAAGACGAGATGGCGGTGTGATTCAAAATACTCACCTTCAAGCTCGACCACCGATCACTATCTGAGTCTGAATTGCACTGTGTTGCGACGATTGAAACCTTAAAAATAGTATGCTTAGGGCGCTCTACCGGCCCGCAAGGCACTGTGAACGGGTCCGACTTCAAGTTCCAGTTGCAATATGTACTTACTGCTCCGACCCTTGGCAAAACATGCAGTGACGTGGCGAAATATTCATGATCCAATAAAAACCTTGTTGTAATCAGATTGGCCAGATCATGAACAAAAATATTACAGACATGCACTCGTATACAAACAACCGCTCACTTGCCAATCAGTCCCGTCCAATCATACTTGTCATACTTTTCCTTGAACGCCTCTATTCGATCCTTGTACTGCCGCAGATCTATCTTCCTGGGCCGCCGCCACCGTCTCGGTTCGAGATCCATCACCCCCCCAACGATCTCGCCCGCAAAGTACCTGTAATCGGCTGGTCAGCGCAACGGCACTACGCATGGCGCAGCCATGAACCTACTTTGGGAATTCACCACCGCCCTTCTCGCCTTCGTCGAGAGCACCGTCTTCCTCTCCTACCGCGGCAGACTCCCCCGTACCTTCGATAACGTGGCCGTACCCACGTTCGCCTTTGTAGTCAAATTGAACCATGAAGTAGGGCAAGTTGGGAACCATCGCGCGACGGAACCCTCCGGGACGTGCGGAGAAATCAATGACCTTTTTGTGCTGAGACCATTCGGCCTCGGATGCCAGTATGGATTCCTGTGTCCGCATTTCATTTTCTAGAACTAGAATGTGATATAAACGCTGATTACTATACCTTGAAGAACTGGGGAATGACATCATACTGGGCCCAGGGAAGTGGCACGCATTCGATGCATGTATGCCTCTGCCACTTGAGGCTAATTACCGTCTCATAAAAGATAACGCCTTTGTCTTCCTCGGCAAACATCTTCATGAGGCTCTTCATGAAATTCTGCGAGTACTGTAATTAAGTAACACGTCGAAAGTCGGAAAGGACCATACATACCCGGACTTCATCCCACACATCGTCATCGGCTTCAAGCATCGTCAAGTGGTGCTGTATGGGAACGATAAGACAATGCCCTGGCAGTAGCTCCTCGGTGAGAGTGCACGAGAGGTAGACCCGGGTTCCCATGGCAATGACGGGTGCCTTGGGTGGCGAGTCATCTTCCCCGTAGCAGAACTGACAAGTAGCCAAGGCTTTCTGAGTGCGTTTGTAGTCTGGACATGATGCTGAGTACATGTACCCAAGTCAGAGAGTCGAGATGTATACCGTTGATGGCGAATTGCCGCCTCATGGCATCGGTGCGCATTTTTTGCCTTGCGAGACGTTCGGCATTGTCATCGATGTATTCTAGGTCATTCTGAGAAAGGTAATGAGTGACGGTGTGGAATGTACGCAGTGGGAAGGACAAACCTCGAATTTGCCGTCGCCCATCAAGGCCTTGGCATACTGCACATCTAGGCTTTTCTGGTCAGAAATGCCTGCACCAAAACGTTCTTGACGCAACATCTCTCCGAGAGTTATCTCGTCATCATCGGCATTGTAGCGTACAAGGTCGCCAGTCTTTGGATCACGAGTCTCAAACTGAATTATATTAGATCAGAATGGTCGAAAGCAGGCAGGAAACGGAAACCAACCTTTTCCTTCTTCTTGCGATTGCCCGGGAGTGGTGCTGCATCGTCTTTGCCATGCCCGACGTCATACAAGCGTCCCCGTGCATCCAAAGTAGGCAACACCTCGACCTTGGTCCTCACAATAGGTTGTCCAGGTTCGCCATGGGCCTTGCGCAGCTGTTCCTCATATTCCTCCTCGAGCTGTGCTGCATTAGGAGCGTTCATGAGTTTTGCGCGCAAAACCTGGGCTTGCAGTTTGTTCAGCGACGAGGGGGACATTCCGCGCGTGGTGGAAACTGCAGCAACAGAGGGGGTCATGACACTGGGAATAGGTGTGTGTGATTGTGCGAGCGGCGACCCTGTCCGAGAGGGTAAACGCAACGAGTCGAACCGGACCGTGGGTGGCTTCGCGGGCCCGGGAGCGGGGGAAGGGGTCGTCGATGTACCATCGTTCGCAGTAGCTGGCCGACGGAACGTCGAGCTGCGACTCGACGCGCCGCTCGCACTAATGTCCGTGAACATGAATCGTTTCTCGCCTGGCGCTTCACGATCCTTGCCTTTGGTGGCTCTCTGCGCGCTACGTTTGCCTTCCCGCTCGTCTAAGATGCGTCGTTCTTCCTTGGCCTCTTCGAACGCTTGCATAGTGCCAAAGCGCTCGAGCGCGACTTCCTCCACTGGTCGGTCTTCCTCTTCGGCGGTTTCGTACACTCGGCGTAAACGCATCATGCGCCAACTCGAACCCGGGCCACCGGGTGTGATGGATTTCGGAGGAGGAGGGGCGCTGTCCTCGGCGTTTGCACCTGGTCGAAGGTCTACATTGAGCTCCCGATGGCTCACTTTTGGCTGGAACGAGATTGGTAAGTGTGGCCATGAGCAAAAAGACGTGACGTACCTTGTCCGGGTCTGGTTTATCCGGCTGTGGCTTGCGCTTTCTCTCTGTGCCGAGGGAAGAGAAAAAATCGACAGCACCGTCCACGGTCCGTCCAGAGCTGGAGGGCTCTCCATACCCGTCCGCGTAAGGGTCGTCTCCGGTGGGGAACTGCTGCGCGAGGTGTCGTGAAGAGCTTGAAGGGACCGGCGTGTCGGAGGGGTGCAATAACATCCATTCGTCGCGCTGCAATTTCGTCTCCGTGGTCGTCGTCGGTGGAGGGATGGGATCGTCTTCGGTAGCCTGTGCATGGGAGGTCAACTTGAGACTTTCTGGCGTCGGAATGTCTTTTGCAAGCAGCTACGAACGGTGTGAGCATATGTAGGTATTGTACGACGACAGAGGCGTACCTGTTCGCCGTCGATGTCGATGTTCTTCTCGACCCACATGTCGTCGTCGTTTGGGTCATCATCGGTGATGTGCACCGAGTCGTGCGCGCTGCGTCTGTGTTTCTTGTGTTTCTTTTTCGATGCGTGTTCGTCTCTGCTCCGTTTGTGTTTGGAGGAGGATGGCATGGTCACTGCCAGAGCTAACTGTTGTGTTCCCAATCGAGAAAAAATGTCCCCTATGCACATCCACCAGCCAATCCACCCCTCCATCTTGCCTCGCCTCGACCCAGAGTACGCCACGTTCCACGACAAGCACGTCGCCCACGTCGCCCACGTGCACACCCTCCCATGGCACCCAAAACTTCGCAAACTCCCCATCGTATCCGTCAGCTCGCCTGTCGTCCGCGTCGGCGCCGTACGCAGCATCGCCCTCGCGCGCTGCAAGATCCGCGTGTACACCCCCGAGGGCGAACCGCCTCCACAGGGATGGCCCGTATTTCTCTACATCCACGGAGGTCGGTGTCGCGCTCGTGTGTTGCAGTCGTCCGAGTCTGACACTGTAACGTCCAAGGCGGCTGGACACTCGGTAGTTTGGCCACGCAAGCCTCGTTCGCAGCGCGTCAGTGCAAAGGTATGTTTACCCGCTCAGACGCGTGCGATCCAGACCCCGATCCTACAGAAAACCACTGTCTCGCCATCTGCCTCGACTACCACCTCGCCCCCGAGCACCCATATCCCGCTGCAGTAATCGACACCGTCGACGCCCTCACGTGGATCCATCGACACGGCGCATCAGAGCTCGGCGCCAACGTGAACAAGATCGCTGTCGGAGGCATGTCGAGGTACCGTGTCAACATATCGGGGTTGGCTCACTCTAAGCCCACCGCCGCAGTGGGGCGAACCTTGCGGCGGTCGCGTCACTCAAGGCGCAGCAGTTAGACCCTCCCATTCCCATTGTGTTTCAGCTTCTCGTCGTGCCTGGTGAGTTATTCGTCCCTTATCGACATCGATCGTCCGACTCACAGCGCGACTCTAGTCGTCGACAATACCGCTTCCGACTCGGGCGACGTCTATCCTTCGTGGAAAGAGTTGAAAGACACTGTCGGGCTCGACGCCGCACGCATGATGTGGTTCCGTCGCAACTACCTTCCTGACCCTACCACATGGGCAAACTGGGACAACTCTCCCATCTTTGCACCCGAAACGCTCCTCGCCAACGCACCCCCCGCATGGGTCGCGGTCTGCGAGATGGATGTACTCAGGGATGAGGGCATTGCATACGGAGAGAAACTGAGAGCACTCGGAGTCAAGGTGGGAATCAAAACTTATATGGGTGTCCCGCACCAGGCGTTTGGAATGGACAAGGTACTCGCGGTGGCGAGGGCCATGGTCACAGACGCAACCAAGGTGCTGGGAGATGCGTTCAATGCTGCGTGAGCTCGTCACAATCACGTTCTTTCATATATATGATGAGATGAAATGATATATCTATGAAATTCTTGCTATGTCCACCGTCGTGCGGTCTTTGGCCAAACCGGACCCTTGACCTGCGTATGACAACATTGCATAGGTACCTTTTGACAAGAATGATGGGTTCACGACTGTCGCGCCATCCACAACCTGGCGGAAAACATGAGCTTGATCATGTTACTACATACCAATGCAGTGCATACCTTTGAGAATTGCTTCAAACGACTCGGGAGCACGAGTACATCGGGCATACACCCGTCTTCACCCTCCACCAACCTGACCCCCTCCGAATGCGATACGTCGAGGTTAACCTCATGTGCCACGTCCAGCGGAGCAGGAAATATTGGGTAAAAGCTGCAATGCTGTCAGAAAGTCCTCCGGGGCGGTGGAATGAACGAGGTTACCTCCGCTGCTGGAAAATATTACGCGCCAAATTGGACATGCCATCGGTCGCAGGCTCCGATTCAAGGACCAGCGGATCCACCTCTGGTGTCCGCTTAAGGAACTCCTCCTTGCGAAGGTGAAACAAGGTATCAACGCTCGTCACTGCAAATGAAACACCGTTGATAGAGAAACGGCAAGGGTTTGGGAGTAAGCGGACGCGCTATGTAATGAGGCGTTAGAAGAAGTACTACTAGCGAACAAGGTCCAACTTACAGGATCCCTGCTGAACCCAGGTCCGAGCTCGCTTTGCGGAAAGACGGCGTGGTCGCTGATCACGTCGTTGACGCTCGGCACTAGCAGTATTGTGCTGTCCGGAGACTGGAGCAAGAAACCTTCGAGTCTCTCGGTAAAATGTCGTTCGAATAACCGTGTGGGTGTCTCGTCCACGTTGCCATCCTTGACGCGCGAGTTTGTCGCATCGACAAAAGGACCAATCTGACGTGCATCGCAAACATCAGGGAAGCACTGAGTGGACGAGCCTCATCGTACCAAGAGTATGACCGCAGGTTTGCTTTCTTTCACTTTATCAAACAAAGTTGCCCAGGGTTTATATTCAAAATCCGAGTCCGAGCTGAACGGCCCACACGCAATGCACATGGAAAAGGCAGCGCTGGCATCACTCGGAGGCGACGGTGGCATTTTGAGCGGGGGCAACTAGAAAGTACACCAATCGGTCTCGAGGAAAGTTTCAGAATGAGCGCAGTATAGCGTACCGACAATATCTCTTCTACGAGGAAAAAGCCACCTCCGCCATTGCGGCCACGCAGCGCCACGATTGCACCCGGAAAGAAGCTCATCCCACCCACACCCTTGATGCCACCCCGTAGCTTGGTTTCAGGGGCAAACCGTATTGGCACGCGGACGCCGGACCCCATCATGCGCGAGGACTCGAGGACCAAAGACGACTCGTTCAGTTTGGCTCCGGATGCGGATACTTCGGCGTCGTGGACGATTCTCCCGACGATAGTGGTCGTTTCCTGGCACGAGCGTGAATCATCCATGCGGACGAGCGAGGGGGAAACACACCTCTGTGGCAGCGTCTGGATCCGCAAATTCGTCAACATGATAATGCCTCTGCACAAGCTCCGCAAACTCGTCGATACGATCGTCCAAGGCTGATCCACCGCGCCCCCGCCATCAGTACGCCCACCCACTTCACGTCGAAAAAAACACAACAAACCCACCTTCGCTCCGCCCCGTCACCTTTTCGTACATGTATCGATCTGGACCACAATCGCAAATCTCATCAGCACACGCGCACGCACAATACAAATCCACGACACGCTCACAAGCACGGATCTTGCACGACGCTTCGTCCGATTTGGGTCCTTGGAACGCGACGCGGCTCGGACCTGAAAACGCGGACTCGGACTTGACGACGCCCGAACGGAGTGGCAGGGGCCCGACCTTGAGACCCGTGTCGAGGGTCCGACCCATCGCGCCCGGCGGCCGACCTCGGCCCCGTCCAAACGCGAGCCCGGCAACGCTCCGCATCGCGTTGCGTCTGCCCAGCTCTTGCTGCAGTCGCGCCTTGAGATCGGGCACAGATTGGAGAGAAAAGATGGCGAGGGTGTTGGTGTTGGAGTAGGAAAGGGCTTGCCATTTGTACGAGAGGTCCTCTACGGAAATGTTGTACATTTTACACATGCCCATGCCTTGGTCGTATCACAAAAACGCATGGGGAGGTAGACTGGGTGGGCTTACATTCTTTAACGAGGGTGTCGTCTGCGGCGACGGCGTCGCTAAAGTGTTGCGCAATGTCGCTGCGGTAGTCCTCGACTGACATGATGAGGTCGCGTTCAAGGGTGGCTGTGGCGCGACTCCAAGTTCGGTGAATGGATGGTATATTAGAACGGCTGCATGTGCACGATAACCCTACAGGCGATAATACTACAGATTCAAAAAACAGTAGGCTAATGTTACGATGACTGCGGAGGAGCGCGGTCAGGCAGTCGAGACATGAGATTTAGGAGGCAGACAAGCGGGGTTTGAGCCACAGTCAGATATGAGTGACAGCGGGAATAGTGAACATCAGAACAGAGAAAAACAGCGAGCGGAAACACAATTTTGTAGGGGTACAAAATTATGCTCCTTCGTTAGCGTCGTGATCCTCGTCGTCTTTCGAGTTCGATTCCAAGTGGGACAATCGCGCAATACTTGGCGAGTTGGTTGGCGACGTGGACAGACCCCCTTGATGCGCGGTTGGAGGCGATGATGCATGAGGAATGCTGATGTGACGGACAATGAGTGAGGCGTTGCGGAGCGTGTAGAGAATGCCTACTTTTCGGGGCTAGGGATAGCGGTGCCCACGGTGCTCTGCGGGGTGACACCTGCTTTGGACATCGCATAGTCACCCGAGTCAAAGAATTTACGATCCTGCTGACAGGTCCTCTCAACGGATGATGAAGGACTGTGCAAGGAGGGGGCGACGACGGACCTTTTGCATTTTCGTGAGGATGTTCTTGTGGGTGGGCAGTTTGCCGTACAGTCGGAAGAGCTTCTGCTCCTCCTCTGTCAGTTTCTGATCGTTCGGAGTGAGCATCTCGCCCATCGGTGCGGCGATCTACGCACACTGATGTCGATCTTGTTGCGTTTTGCGGGGAGCATGGCGATGGGGAGGGGGATGGTCGACGACCACAGACGAAGAGTGAGCAAGCCTTGGGATTAGTCTGATGCTTTTCAATGTTAATGTCGACTGTAATCTAGTCGGAGTTTGAATTCCATTTTCCTCATGTTTCGGAACTCGGATGTGACCCGTCCTCATGTTTCAAATCTAGACTAGACTAGGGGCTCCTCTTCCTCGTCCGCGACGTCGTCTAGCTCAAACAATATCGAATCCGAACCGTATCCATCCCACAGACTGCGATCAAGCCCCTCTCCGCCCGTCCTCACGTCCCCCATCACCTGTTCATCCCTTTCCCAATAATAAGGGTCATGCGGTTCATGTGACGGTGAACTTGCCAACACCGCCGAGGTTCCGTCACCTAACTGAGAAACCGTGTAACGCAATCCGCTAGCGGCCGGGTCTAGTCCGTCATCGTCAACGTCCTGGTGGTGATAAAGAGCAACAACCCCAGATTGTGGGGAACGCGTGGTGATGCATGCTAATGAGATCGAGCCACCGATAAGAGATTCGTGCAATTGGTCATCAAACCCTTGTCCGCCCAAGCCCACGTCCACGTCATCTAAACGCCACATATCATTCTCGGGCCATTCTTCAGCGAATACGTCCATGTCTTCCAGCATTGTTTGGTAGCAAGGCGTCATCGCGACGTCGGGCAGTTCGACCCAGGAGCCTTCGTCATCGATCCGCACGTCGGGTATATATTGTAGCAAACCGTCGTTGTCGTCCTGTGGTAATGAGGGCGCAACTCTTGCTGCGGGCTATAAATACCGGTACGACACATGCCCTCGGTTATGTGACAATACGACCGACCTTGAAACGACGTTGTGGGACTCCCGTCCGGAACAGTTGCTCCAGACATTGGCACAGAACCTGTTCGTCCGTGAGAACGGGCGTCGCGGCACGTTCATCTGTTTCATCCTCCGAGGACTCTGGAGCGACGTAATCGGTGCACGAGGACAGCGCGGCATTAGCCGCCTGCAGGACAAATTCATGTTGCCTACGGGCGATCTACAACATAATTGGAATCAATAGTGAAACCTACGCATTGATGATACCTTTAGGAGACGCCTGCATTTCGACAGAAACTTGCGGTTTTCGGATCGGGTCATTATTTCTACGATAGAGCGACCGATGGAGGAAAAATATTGCATCTCTAGGTCGAGCCTCTGACAAAGGGTTGAGCGAGTGCTGACGTGTGACGCATATATGGACCTACTTTGCACCAAGGGCCAAAAATGAGAGGGTAACGGCTATATGGATCCAGTGCGAATTGATCTGAGCTCATCAAGTGGGAACGAACCTTGTGAGATGGTATATTAAAAACTGTTCATTCACACGATTGAGGAGCGTTTCGGCGGGGAGAAAGAGAGTTGGAGCAAACGGATTGATTTCTTCGACCAGGTGACCAGATTCGGCAACGTCACAGCGCCTTGTGACGGCCCTCCAGATATAGGCAAGGTGCAACGAAACGAGATTGGCATGGGGACGCGACGCATCAGGTAACACGCGTGAGGGCGTCAGCGTCACTGATACGGGATCAGATACCAACAAAAATGGTAGTGAATAGTTACCAACGTTTGCAAACCGCGTCATCTACAAACGGACGCGACACATTGTTGAGGCCGAGCCGATCCGCATTCTAAATTCGAAAAAAGATGAGCATGCGGATCAAGGGAAGTGGCGCTGCGAACGTGCTGCTCTCAATTGTATTTGGAGGTGGTGCACAAGTCCCGAGCGCGCGATATCATGGACGGGTACATCCTGGCCGTCGAGCGATCCAGAGAACGCGATGGATATGTCGGACATCCAGAGAACGTCGAGCTCCTTTGGTAGACGTCCTTTGACTCTGTGCACGGTGTCGGAGGGCGTTCCATGTACGAGATGGTGGGTGATCTTGAGGCGCAGGACATGATCCTGAGACGCGACGCGGATCGAGGACGCAGAGGAGAAGGAGGGCATGAACTTGACAGGGGGAGGGAAATGATAAATATATGAATAGATCGATTACGAGATAGCCAAGTGCAAAATAAAATAAAAAATATAGGTTGTTATCTCGGAATCACAGCCTCGTCCCGCCCACCCCATCTGGTCGCTGCGCACGCTCCATCATCACTAGTTGCTTTCGAACGGTCATGGTAGGTCGTTATCGCTCACATCGACAAGAAAACCTAATCATCAGCAAATTCACAAGCTCGACGAGCTCGACCAGAAAATCCAGGATGTCCTCAAACGCATTGAAACCGAACGAAAAGTTCTCGATGCGTCTAGGCACCTGCGCCAGGCGACGTCAAATCCAGACGTCCTGAGACGCAACGATGCAAAGATTCGTGAGGCAGAACGCTCCTTGTCCTACTTTGAGGACACCTTGCGCGAGCTTCAGGCTCGCAAGAAACTCCAAGATCGTGCCTCCCCTTTGTCTCCTTCCTCTGCCACCAAGTCCAATCGTGGCGCCGATAGAGACCGCTCCCTCCCCCAGGTTCCTCCCTCCGACCTCGACGCATCCGGTCTCGGTGGTCGTACGGCTGGGTCCCCTGATACCTCCCAGACACTCCTCGGAAGCGAGGATGGCGTCCCCCAGGTCAAGCAATATTCGAACCTTGACCTCATCAAGGCCGATACCCCCCATACTACCGCCAAGATATCCAGGATGCTGCACCAGCTCGAGTTCAAGCTCCAGGTCGAGATGCAGTACAAGAAGGGCATCGACAAGATGGCCAAGTTATACCAGGCAGATGGGGACAAGAAATCCCGCGCGGACGCTGAGAGCAAACGAGTTGAGAGCGAGAAAAAGATTCAACTCTTGCAGTCTGCTCTCAAGCGATACAAGAATTTACACATTCTAGACGACGTAGAGGACGATGGTGAGATTTGGTTTTGAGTTGTCCCCGTTACCTCATCAACTCCGAACCACGCCACAGGTACAGAGGTTGAACGCACGGAAAATATGCGTGTTAAGCCATTGTCCGGCAAACTTTTCATCACCCTAAAAGGTGCCCGGGAACTTGACCATCCTCCTATCGTCTCTTCTAGCCGAGTTCGTTCCTCGTCCAAACAAGTTGTTGAAACCTATGTTTCCCTCAAGATCGAAGGTACTCAACGCGCTCGCTCCCATCCATCCCGCACAGATCGTTGGAATGAAGATTTCGAGATCACTGTTGACAAAGCAAACGAAGTCGAGATCGCAGTATATGACAAACAAGTTTCTGAACAACATCCCGTTCCCATCGGTCTTCTTTGGATCAGAATCAGCGACCTTGTCGAGGCGCTGAGAAGGCAAAAGGTCATGATGGACAACGGTCAGGGCGGTTGGGTGACAGCCGGTGCCATGGATGGTGATTCACCCGTTGGAAGACCGCCTGCGCAACCTGGTGCCTTCGGAGACGTAAATGTGCCGTTCAACCCCGGTCCCGGGGCAACGGGTCAGCCCGGTGGACCGATGGGCCTCGCGAGTCAAAGTGAAGGTATCGATGGTTGGTTTGCTGTCGAACCTGCTGGCGCACTGGCTTTGCATTTGGACTTTGGTTTGTATCTTGTCTCTCTGCGCCGCGTAGCCTTGTTGACGGTGCCACAGTCAAGGAGAACGTGAGAAAGCGTCCTCTGGACGCTCCTGGAGGGCTAGGTCGGCAGGGCGCTGTCAGGAAGCGCAAAGAGGAAGTTCACGAAATGAATGGCCACAAGTTTGTCCAGCGTCAGTTCTATCAGATCATGCTCTGCGCGTTTTGTGGCGATTTCCTTCTCAATGCACTGGGATATCAATGCGAAGATTGTCGGTACACATGTCACAAGAAATGTTATGAGAAGGTTGTCACAAAGTGTATCTCCAAATCAAATACCGGGGTATGTGGTCCTTGTGACTGTTTTCTCTTCGGTCGTCTAATCCCATGTTTTAGGATGACGACGAAGAGAAGATCAACCATCGGATCCCCCACCGCTTTGAGCCGATCACCAACTTGGGCGCCAATTGGTGTTGCCATTGTGGTCACATTCTTCCTCTAGGTCGGAAGAATGCGCGCCGATGCACCGAGTGTGATATCACCTGCCATGCCAACTGTGCACACCTCGTTCCCGACTTCTGTGGCATGTCCATGGAGACCGCCAATCAATTGCTTCGTGACTGGCGCGATATCAACCGAGCGCGCGGAGGCAGAGCTATTACCGCGAAACCGCCCGCGCAAATTCAAACCCCTCAGACACAGGTCACGCCGCTTCCGCCAGCCGATGTGCCCATCATTCAAGGCGTCGACCGGTTACAGCTTACAGGAACAGCAGATATACCACCGTCCGCACCCCCCACAGACCCCTATGGTCGTCGCACCCCTACCCAAGATGGGGTTGATCTTCGTTATCACCAGCAGTCTTCGTCGAGCATTCCACCTCGGCCACCTCCTGGAGCGAGAGTCCCGGTCCCCCCTGCTTACCCGAACGAGCCATTGCTCCCTCCGGCAGCTCCCTCAGCCCCTGCGGGATATGATGAGGAAGACTACGGCATCCCACCGGTTCAGGTGAATTGCACTGACTAAGGCGTATCCCGAAAGCTAACTGTGGTCGGAAACAGCCTACATATCCTCAACAGAGTTTACCTTCTCAGGGTTCTCAGCCCCCGCAACAACAACAATACGTGACTCAGCGGACTCAGCAGGCTGAGGTCGCTGTTTCACCTCAAATGTCCCCCACTCAGCGTACCCCTTCTCGCAAGCGCAAAGTTGGTCTTGATGACTTCAACTTCCTAGCTGTTCTTGGAAAGGGAAACTTCGGCAAGGTCATGCTCGCGGAGGAAAAGAAAAGCAATGCGTTGTACGCGATCAAAGTCTTGAAGAAAGAGTTCATCATCGACAATGATGAAGTAGAAAGGTACGATACCCGCGCTGCGGTATGGCCAGGACGGTTGGCTCACTGTCACTTAGTACTCGTTCGGAGAAGCGCGTTTTTCTGGCTGCTGCTCGTGAACGCCATCCATTCTTGCTTGGCCTTCACTCCTGTTTCCAAACCGAGACTCGCGTCTACTTTGTGATGGAGTATGTGAGCGGGGGAGACCTCATGTTGCACATTCAGCGCAAACAGTTCTCCCTCCGCCAAGCAAAGTTCTATGCGTCCGAGGTTCTTCTAGCCTTGGAATACTTCCATGCCAATGGGATCATCTATCGGTAAGTTAACATTACGTTGTTCCATATTCACATCAAGCTGAACTCGGACAGGGATCTGAAGCTCGACAACATTTTGTTGACGCTCGACGGTCACGTCAAGGTTGCAGACTATGGGCTTTGCAAGGAGGACATGTGGCATGGCAATACCACAAGCACTTTTTGCGGTACACCAGAATTCATGGCTCCGGAGGTTCGTGCATTCAAAGTTCGCCAGACGGTCCTCGAGTTGACATTCTACACGATCAGATTCTTCTTGAACAACGCTATGGGCGCGCTGTTGATTGGTGGGCCTTTGGCGTACTGACATACGAAATGTTGCTCGGACAGTCGCCTTTCCGTGGTGATGACGAGGATGAAATATTCGATGCCATTTTAGAAGATGAGCCATTATACCCGATCACCATGCCGAGGGACGCCGTTTCGATCTTGCAGAAGGTAGTGTCCATGCGACTCTGACTCGCGCTTTTCGATGCTGAGGTGTTCACAGTTGTTGACGAGGGATCCTACTCGTCGACTCGGTTCCAGCAAGGCAGACGCCGAGGAGATCAAGAGGCATCCGTTCTTCAAAGACGTCAGCTTCGACGACGTGCTCAACAAGCGCATTCCTCCACCCTACTTCCCGACCATTGTAAGCTTTCACGCACTCTGCAACTCAGATCTCGATCCCTAACATCGCGCAGAATGGCAGTGCCGATACGAGCAACTTTGACGAAGAGTTCACTCGCGAACAGCCGACCTTGACCCCAGTGCATGGTCAGCTGTCATCTCGCGATCAGCAAGAGTTCGCCGGGTTCTCTTGGGTAAGTCGCATGGTTGATCAGACCACGGCGTATCTCGAGGTTGATGTCATTCGTCCAGGTGGCCGCTTGGGCAGATGTATAATGGACCTGTTTGTTAAACGGCATTTTATCTTCTCTCTTGTTTTGCTGCAATTAATACATACACACGCGCTGTTCTCTTCTACTGCTTGTACTTGGATAGTTTCGCAAACGATATCGTGTAGACGATGATCATGTATAACTCGCCCTCTGTCTCAATTAGTACTAGTCCTTGCGAAACGAGCCTCATTGTTGGCGTTTTGAATTGGTGGAGACGACGTGGGCGCCGGTTCCGGGCACGGTTCTAGGATCGTCTGGTGGTTGACTTTGACCGCGCATCAATTCGTGGAAGCTTTGCCAGAGGGAAGCGATGGTCTCGTATTCTCTCGTCATCCCGAGGACTTCTTCTAGTTTGCGGTTCAGAACGTTGCTCGAGGAGAGTAGTTCTTCGAAGCCCTAGGCAACGCGTTGGGGGTTTTCTTTCATGGATGCGGATGACAAGTGGGGTCTTACTGCGGTGATCTCTGCAGAGAGCCGATCGCGCTCTCGCTCGAAAAAAGAGGGTTCTTTTTGCGACATGAGTTAGGTCGATTGTGACTGCCGATTTGAAAGTTATCCACCGCACAGTTGTTAGCGTAGCTATCGATACACACACCCAGGGAATGTCTTTGAGATGGTCCGACCGAATGAGTGTTTACGATAACCGATGCTGTGTCCCTGCAGCGACGAGTCACGACGCGCTGCGCTTCTCAGACCACCTTCCCTATAAGAACTCACTCCCGCCTTCCCTCCTCGCGCTTGCTGCGCACCAAAGCGATTCGAACATGCCCCCCAAACCCATCGAAGACATCGACTTTCCAGCTGTAGGGGACAAGCTCCTCGAGCTCCTCCTCGCGCTGTGGACCTTGATCTGCGACATCTGTCTCGCCGTGTGGGACGGCGTGTCTCAGGCGTTCTGGGCGGTGTGGACATACCCGCCCTTTGAGTCGTTCCGGAACGAGTTTGCAGCGGGGTTGATTGGCCTGATGGATTACGGTGCGTCCCCCCCGTCTCCGGCGTGTACGAGACGTTGACCCGTGACTCGTGCTTGCTCTCCGGTGCTCCGCTTTCAAACGTGTAGTCGCCGCCCACCCGGTCACCTCCACTGCGATCGCGATCCTTGCGTTCATCATCATCCCAGGGGTGCTCAGCGCGCTCCACCAATGCTTGCTGCATTGTCTGGGCTATAGAAGGCACGGCGTGTTGCGCGGTATTGTGCTCCGAGTTCGATGATGGACTTGTTTTTGCTGACAACCGCTCAGGTTCGTACGCGGCCAATTATCAATCGACGAGCTATGGCGGGAACGTCCCGAGGAGGTCGACGTTTGCGCGGTTCCAGTCGCAGGGAGCCAAAGGTGGCAGTGGATATGGATACCGTACTGTCGGCACTGCGGGGTCTTCGAGTTGGAACTAGTCCGTCACATCTCGTTGAGATAGATAGCTTCGTTTCACCTGGCGCTCTTATGGAGCGACAGTACTTGGTCATCGTGTTTTGATATCCGGCATACACATGTACAATACTTGTCCTAATGTCTGTTACGAGCATTCAGAGCGAAGCACTTCTAACGCACAGTTGCTAGTGTAGCCATCGACACACCCAAGGAATATCTTTGAGATGGTCTGACCGAACGAGTTACGATAACCGATGCCGTGCCCTCGCAGCGACGATGCTTCCTTATGTAAAAGAACTCACTCCCAGCCTTCCTTCCTCGTGCCTCCTGCGCACCCTCGTTTCTGTTCCTCATCTCATCCACCAAAGCGACTCGAACATGCCCCTCGAGCTCCTCCTCGCGCCGTGGACCTTGATCTATGGTATCTGTCTCGCCCTGTGGCACGGCGTGTCCCAGGCGTTCTGGGCGGCATGGACATACCCGCCCTTTGAGTCGTTCCTCCTCAAGCTCCTCCTCGCGCTGTGGACCTTGACCTACGACATCTGTCTCGCGCTGTGGGGCGGCGTGTCCCAGGTGTTCTGGGCGGCGTGGACATACCTGCCCTTTGGGTCGTTCCGGAACAAGTTTGCAGCGGCGTTGATCGGCCTGATGTATCACGGTGCGTCCCGCCCGTCTCTGGCGTGTACGCGCGTGCTGAGACTGAGACGTTGACTCGTGCTCTCCGGTGCTCCACTTTCAACGTTTAGTCGCCGCCCACTTCATCGCGATCCTTGCGTTCATCGTCATCCAAAGGGTGCTCAGCGCGCTCTGGCGATGCTTACTGCATCATCTGGGCTTTAGAAGGCGCGGCGTGTTGCGCGGTATGTGCTCCGAGTCGATGATGGACTTGTTTTGCTGACAACCTTCAGGTTCGTACGCGGCCAGCTATCAATCGACGAGCTATGGCGGGAACGTCCCGAGGGGGTCGGCGTTTGCGCGGTTCCAGTCGCGGGGAGCCAAAGGTGGCAGTGGATTATGGCGCAACAAATGCACATTTAATCCTACCGCGTTCCGTGTATTTCTTGTCACATTCCGTGTCATTTGCGCCGTGATTTACTATGTTTTCGCCGCGTTCCGCGTCATCTTCGCTATGTTCCATGTCATTTGTGCCGCAATTTACTATGTTTTTGCCGCGTTCCGTGTCATCTACACCACAGCTTACTGTGTCTTCACTGTGTTCCGTGTCATTTGCACCACAATTTATTATGTTTTCACCACATTCTGCATGGTCTGAATCCCAGGCATCTTCCAAACCATTTTGTAGCCTCATCTGACATTAGACGTTCCAAGACCACCATGATGACTGATATTTTGGCATATTGGACCTACGGACACTGGCACTAGTCACTATTGTAGAAGTACTGTACCTGCTGAATGCTCTAGTAAGTAGTTGCTATTGAACAATGAGTACTCAGTAGTGTTATAAAGTCATTATGATAACCGATGCTATGCCCTCCCAGCGACGACGCTTCTCTGAAAGAACTCACTCTCAGCCTTCCTTCCTCGGTGCGCTTCCTGCGCACCCTCGTTTCTGTTCCTCATCTCATCCACCAAAGCG
>JBBPMA010000796.1:0-16923 GCA_038090075.1 Xanthoconium purpureum | reverse complement strand
ATCGTAAGCGACTTACCTCGTCCAGACGATCAACCAGCTCATTAATCTCACGTTGCGTCACAAGCTCAAACGTTCAAGTTCAACTTGTGGCACGGCCATGCTTCCGAGACTTGCCACAAGTGCCCTCCTCAAACAACTCGGAGCCAGCTCATGAAAATCACTAGTATGTGGCACTGCACAAAACCGAATGACAAGCCTGGGTTCGTACTACGTGGCATCAACCCTTTGGAGCGCAACTAATGGTCATTCTGTCGGATTTTAGTATGTCAGATATGGCCAGTTGGATACCTAGAGCGAGACGGGCCTTGTTGGAAACTAGGGTGTGTCAGACACAAATACGGGACAGTGCTTACTTGGACGTGTATGCAACACGAAGCAATTACGCGCTCCGGAGTACTGTAATCAAACTAGTGCTGTCGTGTCATGCAATATCCTTTTCTGCATTGCCACATGAATATTCATGTGGCAACATGTGCATGATCATTCCCCCGAATCGTTGCCTGCTCATAAATTAGAGAACCAATATACATACTCTACGCTGACACCATTAAATACTTGTTGATTAGGGTACAAAACGAGATGTAGGAGTGTGGATCTTGCGGGTGACGCGGCCACTCAACCAAAGTAATTATATGCTAGCGATGTAGGCCATCCATCTCCAGTCAACAGCGCGTTTCCTTCGTTGACTCCCTGCAAGTCATACATCACTCCTAGAAATGAGCTATCAACTAGTGTTCGTTACTAAATTAGGTCCAGCTTACCAAACGGAAAGGCGGCCTCGATCCAAGGTGTATTATCTACAAATTCGGTCACTGCGCTTTGAAACGCATAAATATCAGACATCGAGGCTTGATCGCCGCTGCCACTGAAATTCTGCAACGTCAGGCATTGCATCATCAGTGCTCAGATTTTGCGGTAAATAAGCGTCCTGAACCCCCACCTGATCTGCGAATTCGGTGATCCATATGGGCTTATTGTACGTATCGTGCAGGGTAGTGGCGTGATCAATAAATGCTTGCGGGTCGGTACCGTAAAAATGGAAAGCGATAGCGTCGATCTGTCATGACAAAGTTCAGGAAATACTTTACTGGGGCGGTGTCAGAAAACCTCACTGTACAATCGGTGCACCCTTCGACAAAGGCTTGCATCCAGTCAAGTCCCGCTTGATCGTTCGTGCACGCCGGAGAAATCAGATAGTATCCCTGGTCTTTGAGCGGGTCTATGTACTGCTTCCACAACGTGATACCGTCCTCCGGGCTCATGTTCGATTGAGAAGGCTCGTTTGGTCTAGCGCAGTCGTATCAGTAGTGCAACACAAAGAAGTCGTAAACATACTCGTTCATCCCAAGAACTTTGCTGGCGTAGCCCTGGACGACGAGGCTCTTGAAATCGTCTATTTGATCCCATCCCCACAACATCGGGATACCCTCTAATCCGTACTCGGAGGCCGAAGATGGTAGATATGGGCTCCAGGTATATATACTAAGAGCAGCATTAGCGGACGCGCGGACAATTAAAATGAACGTTCGAACAAGCGGACTTTCGGGCGGGCAAAGTTCGTAAGGTAGGACGCGTCGCCGTTCGGCCACGCCAACCCCCATTTCTTGGACTTGCTGGGAGAGGCAGAATTTGCGTCGGCGGATCCTTGCCAACTTGCTGGTGCTTTTGAAGCATGGGAATGTTCAGAAGCGTTGCAACGCTTCAAGAGATAATTACGCCCACCACGCTTGCGTTTCTCGTGGACGCCATGTCCGTGAATCGAGGCGCCTTTGGGTTCATCGAAGAGCGTGCTGAGATGTTTTGCGTTGGTCTGGGGGTCCGCACATGTTCGAGTTGGTATGGTGGTAAGGTAGAACAAGAGAACGAGGGAGTGAAACAGTAGAGATCTAGTCATGTTAGCTTTTCACCGTAGGACCAGCGATCGTCGACGAAGACAGATCGTTGAGTCGAGCGTACTCTCCCGAACTGCACCCTGACAAGGAGTAAAAGTGAAGGACTCGACGGTGACCGGCGTCACAACTGGCATGCGATTTTGGCACGACTGGGCCTATTGGAATTCAGGGTAATTCAAGCATTGGCATTTCGATCTTTGCCGTTATACCAATCAGGTAATTCGCGGTGGCTGCCGCATCGGAAGAAGAGCTCGACTCTAACGGGGCCATTTGTTCACCGACCAGAGCGAACGTCCAGCCCTTAGGTTGGGCCGCACGGTACATTGAACTTGAACAAGTTGGGTCGCAGGGAACGCGCGGAGTTCCGGTGGTATTTTGTCTGGAAACTTGTTCTGGTCGTGCTGGTGCTGATGGGTGAGTATAATATTTGGATACTCACGGGCAACAGTGTTGCCACTGATTTCCAAAACGCAGAAAAGTGTCTGTATCGCAAGGTGAGAAAGGAGGATCATTTCAGCGAATAGCTGACGAGACCATACTCGCCCTTTGTTTCAGGCGGAGTCTAGATTCAGATACTGACGGCGGATCGATTCTAGGCAACTTGAACCCACTCATGGGCGATAACATCCACGCAATTCTGTACCAGAATCAAGCCAGGATACTACAAGAGTTCCAGAAAGTCTTTGTCGAATTTTCTGAGTCTCTCAAAGTCGCTGTTGCACCATTGAAGCCGGCTGAGCCTCCTACCTCCGCTCCAAACGCCCAAGCATGGATGCAAGAACTGCTTGATGGCCCTCCGGAGCACTTTCGCAGTGAACTTGGTGTTGGGAAAAACGTTTTCGAACAGCTCGTTCGGGAACTATCTGCCCAAGGACACACGGGATGCAAGAAGGTTACCCTTGAACAACAACTTGCCATCTTCTTGTACGTATGCGCATCCGGCCTGTCATGCAGGCATATTGGAGAACGACTCGGTTTGTCCAGCGAAACGATAAAAAAGTAATTGAGTGTCATTCATACTGGTCATATAATGTACTCATCGTTTACTTTTAGGTACTTCTGCAAAATATTGGATGCCTTTTCGTCGCCAGCAATATATATGAAGTACATCAAGTTACCACGTTCGGATGATCCTCCGCTTGCTCACATCGCTGACGACCCGATCATGTATCCTTCTTTCAAGGACGCAGTCGGCGCCATGGATGGCATGCACATCCCATGTGTTCCTGGTGTACCTACAAAAGGCGCATTCCGCAATCGCAGGGGTATCTATTCACAGTATTGTCTCGTGTGTTGTAACTTCAATCTCGAGTTTACCTACGTAGTCAGCGGATGGGAAGGGTGTGCGAACGATGAAGAGGTTTACTGCGACGCTCGTACAAAGGATCTTCGCATTCCTCCGGGAAAGTACTACTTAGCCGACATCGCTTTTCCGGCTTGTTCGCAGCTGTTGATTCCCTATAGCACCCAGCGCCATTTGCTAGGATGGGAACGTAAGGAAATGAGGTGCATTGGTATCTCTGTTTTTTAGATCAACAGCCGGCTGACCTGTCTCCGCAAAGATCTGGCACGGATGTGCACGACTACTTCAACCTACGTCATGCCCAGCTGCGAAGCGTCGTCGAGCGCGCCATCATCCTTCTCAAACAACGATTTCGAATTCTCACCACTGCTCCCGAGCATGAGTTGAATGTCCAAGTTCAGATCCCCGCTGCACTCTGCTGTATTCATAATATCATCCGTCGTTGGGACCCCGAAGACATGGGTGGGGATGAAGTAGAGCTATCTGCTCCTTCTCCTGCAACGACCGCAATAGCGGCAGACCGCTCGGAGGATGCGTCGCCCGACACGTACGGAGCTCTGGCCCAGTACGGGTTCGCGGAAGGACGCGACACGATGATAGAAAAGCGGGAGGAAATCGCAACCAGGCTCTGGATGGACCATCTCAACCGATGCTCATATACCCAGGATTATGATGTAGAAATGAAGTAGTCGGCACGACAACGGGCGTGGAATAAGTCCAAGCACACCGTCACTCGAGTCCAGGGCGGGTGCTTTCTTGGGTACTGTCATCATATATTCTTTTTGTTACCAGCATGTCCCGGAAGTTGTGGTCACAATCGGACGCTGTGCGCTCACTCACGGGGTCTGTGTGACAAAATACTACAGAGCACTTAAAAGGATTTGGATCGTTTGACATAACAGATTAGAAGTATGTACATTGCTTTCTCATATCCCACCCGTCATCAACCCCTGCATTGGACTCCAAGATTATCCTATGGGTTGATACTACGTATCTGTAGCCAGGGAAATTTAGCGTGGCGGTGCGCACAGCCGGTTCGAAAGCGGTAATGACCCCCTGGGGGGGTGCACGGGCAGGGGACGGCTCGCTCGGGTGATCCTAAAATTGTTGTAGGTAGCTAGATACACCCTATGATAACCTATATGCTACGTGCGTACGAAGCCCAGAAAGGGGACGGAACCCGGTGTAAAGTGTGTAAAATGCTGATCTTTGCAGGTAAAGTAGCGTAAAGCAAGAGCTGCTCGAAATTTACGGTAAATCTAGCTGGGAGCGCGTAAATTTCGTAAATTTCGCCAGCCCGCTGGCGCAGGATCAATCGGTGGGCTTGGTCGCATGCTCACACGAAAATATTACTTCTATTATTATTATTATTTGGCAGCGCGCCCATCGCTCCTCGCATTGGTTGACACATTCCACTCCCGTCCAGACCACAGCTGGGCACGTACACTGCAACCCTTGACCCGAAAATGCGAAAACATCTATTTTGTTTCTATTTTTATTTTTTCGCGGCGCGCCGATGTGTGTCCATTGCTCCTTGCACGCTCGACACATTGCAGACCCACTCAGACCGTCCTTTGTGCAGCACGAGCGCGACATCCGCTCTCCCTCCCCGCAACATGGCTGCGCTGATTTATGGATTTAGGCACAGCTGCGGTAAATTTCCCCGACTATGGATTCTCAACTGACGAGCCAATTTATTGACGGCGGTTTTTAGGCTCGAGCTTGCTCGGGTCGGCGATGTACCTCTCAACTTCCGCCCATTCCCTAGAGGCATGTATGTCGAACAGGGGTACCTCTAACCGTTTCCTTATCCGACGCCTATCAACGACCGAGGTCACACATGGGAAGTGTGCCAACAAGAACTTGGCGACGCGGTGCTTCCACCGTTTACCGATCGGGGTATTGGGGAAACGCAACGTCGTGATCGTCTTGGACCCTAGAGCCGCTGCCACTCCACCTCCAGTGGGGAGGTTCCTAGTATTCAGGATGAAACTAACTCCCTGTAATGTCGGGCATACGGCAACCAGGGACATAGACCGTTGAAGGTGAGGTTCCTTTCCAGCGGGGTATAATATATCTAGAGGGTCTGGAGTAAAGGTCAGTTACGAGCCAAGAACACTAGTTCGTTGTCTCTGAGAGAGATCGTATTCACCAACTCGAAGATGAGCGACCGTGGATTATTCACCCACGTGGCCAGTGTATCTATTCTCCAGACACCTAATACAATGTGCGAACTAGAAAAACGGCACGATATACGAGGTCTTACATCACAAGAAAAAGGAAGAATGGGTCAGCTACATTCCAATTGGCAGAAAAAGAGCTAACGCCACACCTCGCGTCGCGCCAAGGGAACCTCCACGACGACCACATACACGTATCACGAACGACCCGCCCGCTCCCATCACGCGCCGACCGCCAACTCTCGACCCTGTACGCGGTGAACTTGGACAATGGATAACGGTAAACTCGGGATGTGTGTCTGGCAGGGCATACATCAACTAGACTGGAGGGACTGCTTCAAATTCAGCGAGGAAGTCAACCTCAACGCCAGCCCGCCACCCGCTGTGCCTAGCAAGCTTCAAGACCACCGGCACATCTTCTACGCACGCATAAACGAGATGAAGAAATATAATTTAGTCTATCAAGTCTCATGGTTATCTCTGTGAACATTCGGATGTGGCAAGTGAATGGTGTTTAGTAACAACGCAAATTAAGTTCAAGTATCTTTTCCATTTTCACCAAAGTCTTTTCCACCACTGCTGTGTTTAGACGATCTTTGTACAAGGAACGCTGCGTTCGCAGTCGACGACGAGTCTCGACCACCCTCGATTAGAGTCACATGTGTGCCTTTTCATTTTACATATTCTTCCTCGTGCGAGTCACGTAGCTTCTCTTTGTTCTTCGTTATACCGTTGTCATCCCATTTCACATCCTCACATATCATTTGTTCTTTCTTCTACGTCATGTTCCCTTTCTCTTTTACATCGTATCCTAGACCCTGAGCCACTCTTAGTATATAAACTCTCCTGTACCATCTACCTCGATCTCCCCAGTCTCTTATCTTTGATTTTACCGTTTTAGGCCGATCTTCTCATCCCCTTGGAACTCACCTCTCGTCTTCGTGCGCACTCCCTCTCCAAGGTCGAGCGTAGCACTATAATCGACGTCTCGCGTGTAAACTGTAACAAGGTGCGCCTTATGGTTTGTATGATAGTACAACATTGTCACACGCTGACTCTCTTCGACTAGACATGGATCGCCCTTCAACTCTCTCGATCCATCGCGTGCTCTACGTGGAAGAAATTCTCCACGAGATATTTTCTTACCTCCTGCTTCAATCATTCCTACCATTTTCACTTTGGGAACCGGGTTCGTCACCAAGGGACGTTCTCGCAGTCGCGAGGACATGCAGGGCATTCAAAGAACCAGCACTAGATATTCTTTGGGAAGTTCTGCCAGACCTGACTCCTCTAGTAAGGTGTCTCCCCGAAGCATCATCGGTGAACTCGATCGGCGTAAGATCATTCAGGCATCTCGATGAAAAGATGGTGATCGAGCGTTCTGCAGATGTGCTCATTGAACAGGCGACTCCAACAAGCAGACTGGGATATCATCCTAGGTTATACACGCCGCGTCCGAGAACTTCCCCAACTATATCATGAATGTGGCTTGACTGCGGATTGTTTCAAAGAACTCTCGAAACCCCCATCCTCCACTGTGTCGATCTTCCCAAAGCTTCGCTTTCTTGCGCTTCACAGCCCCTTGAAGTCACTCGCTTGTTTCGTGCGACAGTTCATAAGTCCCGGATTGATCTATCTCTCTTTTCTTCATGCGAAGCGCCTTGGAAGTGTCCACGCTTTCGGAGAGGGCTGTCCTAATGTCAAACGCTTCAGCGTAGCAGGCGTGGAGCCGTGGGCAGATCCTGACATGATTTCGGGTCTCATCTGTCACTGGCCAAACCTCCATTACGTCTATTGCCAAGAAGTGGATCTCAACGTCCCCGCTGTCACTCATCTCTCCTGCTTGCACAGCCTGGATTATCTGCGCTTCCAATTGCATAATGAAGTAGTCGAATGGATCCAGTCCTGTCAATCGGGCACCACTATCTTAACCTTCGCAACACTCCGCACCCTTTCCGTAGATCTTGAATCTTTAGCTTCAGGCTGGAGGTTCCTTCATCACCTTCGCCTTCCGGTAATCAAGGATCTCACTGTTCAGCCCTATGCCATGCCAACCATGTTAGATATCATGTCGTTTCTCGCCGGACTCCAAGCAACCTGCGCATATGATACGTTGCAGCACTTCGCGCTTCTTCTACACAGGCGCAATCCATTCGACCCAGATTATGAATTTGACGAAGATCCCCCTCAATACCACATAACATCCGACCACCTCCGTCCTCTGACTGTCTTTACGAACATCCGGTCTATAACCATCGACCTTCGTTGCGGCGTAGATTTGGATGAACGTGAGTTACTCTGTCTAGCAGCTTCATGGCCACGTGTGGAACAGTTTGCGGTATACGATACCCTACTTCGGACGGAAGCGACTGGGATCACTCCTGGGGGGTTCGTACAGCTGCTGGAAAGATGCAGGTCGCTCAGAATATTGTACGTCAACTTTGACGTTCGTGGCTACACCGAGCCCCCTCAAGGTCATCCGTGGCGTGGACGTCGCATGCCGGAACGTGCACGCCTTCGACTTCAGAATTCTCCCATTGAGGAAGAGTCCGTCCATGCTCTCGGCGTTTTCTTCCACGTTGCACCGTACGCCGATTTTCAGCTGGATACCCACTGGAACGATCTTGATGTTCTAGATGATGAGATAATACCCGAGGAGCTGTGCAATGTGTATCATGATCGGTGGCAGAGGGTTCACGCGCTTGCTCGTAAGCTTTGGCAGGAGAGGGGGACATTGAGACGTTCGCTGTTGGCTCGGTTCTCCGATAACAATGTACTCTGAAAACTTCGTCAGGACTATGTAAACAGTATCCTTTTCGCATTCTGTGAGAACGGCGGTTAACAACCCGGAGGGATTGAGAATGTTGATCATGTCTGGCGCTGTCCTGACGTGGTCAGTGCTGTTGATCGTGAAGCTTCTTGCTGGTGCGGGGAGGGAACAACGTTGACCGGAAACTCCTCGTGTTGTTGACAATGAAAATTAAAATAACTCTGAGTCTCTGAAGCCCGAGGCCTGAGGACTGATCGCCTGATTTTACGCAAGCGAGCTATGACTGCTACAGACTAGCTGGATCAAAATCTACTCGCAGTTGCAAGACTGACCTGAATACATGAACTCAAATACGGGACGATGGAATCCACCAGACAAGGAGATGACAGCATGAGCTCGCCAATTGGATGGCTCCCAACTCCGAAATGGATGTGGGTGCCCAATAGTAGGAGTGACATACGTTGTCGGGCGTACTGTTCACGTCTTGCTCACCAACGACAAAGGCCCGGGGCAGCACGAGCTTGCCATCTGGCCCAACCCTGGAATGGACGACATTAAAGAAGTGAATTTCTGATACTAGGGGAGACACACGAGGTTAGGGTAACTCCACATCTTGTTCATTAACTTGTCATATGAACCCGGATCTGAAGTCGGCGTCGTATATCCTACAAGGGAACGTTGCGTTGGTGGTCGCTAAATATTGGTCACTGCAGCCAGCCGAAGACCGGATCGAGCAAACCGTACTCCTGCAGCAAGTAAAAAGCGGACAAAACAACGCAACATCTTGTCAGCTTGAATCTGCGCGCTCAAATGGATACGATGCGCTACCGTGAAGACGAGGGCCTGCCCAGGTCCCACTGTGGTCATACACGGAAACATCGTACGAGAGTCCAACAATTTCAGCCTTGATACAGAGGGTACAGATTTAATCAAATCGTGCAGCCAATTGAAGGATTACAACTTGACCAGGTAGGGGTCAATGTGTCTGAAAAGCACAGTCCTCATTATCTAGGACGAATATAATCTAAGAAAAACGGGAAAGGTATAGGTGTATGTCTGGTATATCACTTGCAAGTTGTACTCATCGTCTATCATCGTACCGTCTGTCATTGGTCATGAATCGTCCGCCTCCACGCGAGCAAGTGGTGAGAAGAGCGTTTCTTGGACGCCGAGATAGACTTCTTTGAGGACCGGAAAGTAGGGGAGGACGTTCTACGCGTGCGTGGGAGTGTTAGTATGGGTGTTGACCGTCACCCTCACCAGGTGCAAGGGACGGGTGATGGACGTGAGACGCACTTCGAACGCGACACGCACTTCTGCTCTGCCTGACACCCGCCTCAAAACAGCCAAATAAAACCTGACGTTCCACCTCCGAAATCCCTCGTGTATGACGACGTCTTCAAGGGCCGAGAGCGGGATAAAGTGGTGTGTAGTAAAGAGCGTGGGCAGGAGGGGGTGACCGAGGTGGGTTTCGAGTTGGATGCCGAGGGTGGGGAAGACGAGGAGGGATTCTTTGGGTGTCGCGTAAGGTGTGAGTGAGTGAATGGATGGAAAGGCAGGAAGGGGGGGACGTACCATGAAGAACTTGAGTAAAGCGTGCCCAGACGAGCCCCAATACGATCCCGGTGCCAACTAGAAGAACGGCACGAGACACAGAGGGCTACAAACGAAAATTTGGGTCAGCTACATTCCAATTGACAAAAAAGGGCCAACGACGCACCTCAAATCGCGCCATAAGAACCCCCACGACGAGCAACAGGACGACATCAACCCACGTCCACACACACGTCCCACGGACGACGCGCCCGCTTCCATCACGCGCCAATCGCCAATGCTCGACTCTGTACTCGGTGAACCCTGGCCAGTGGATGACGGTAAATTCGGGATGTGTGTCTGGCAGGGGGCGGGTTCGGTGCATGCATCGAGTGCTAATCCAGGAAGGGAGCTGCTTACTCAGCGAGCAAGTGGTTGTTTAGACCGCCCAGTTGCCAACGCCACGATCGATTACCCTTCGACGTTTCAACTCCTTCGATGCATCCGGGTCGCGTGCTCTACGTGGAAGAAATCCTTAACGTGATATTTTCTTACCCCCAGTTTCAATCACTCGGAGAACGTTTGCCACGATGGGAGGTCGCCGCACTCGCGAGGACATGCAGGGCATTCAAAGAACCAGCATTAGACATCCTTTGGGAGCGTTTGGATGACTTGACTCCCCTAGTGCGGTGTCTCCCCGAAGCATCATCCGTGAACTCGATTGAGGTAAGATCATTCAGGCATCTCGACGCAAAGTTGGTGATTGAACTCTCCGCAGTTGTACACATTCAATAGACGGCTCCAACAAGCAGACTGGGATGTCATCCTAGGTTATACACGCCGTATCCGAGAACTCCCTTGCCTACTTCATCAATGTGGCTTGACTGCGGGTTGTTTCGAACAACTCTCGAACCCCCCGTCCTCCATTGTGTCGATCTTCCCAAAGCTTCGCCACCTTGTGTTACTCAGCCCCAGCGAGCCACTCGCTCATTTCGTTAGACAGTTCATAAGTCCTTGGTTGATGCATCTCCATTTTTTCGATGTGCAGGACTTTGAAAGCGTTCACGCTTTGGGGGACGGCTGTCCAAATGTCAAATTACTCCACATAGCGGGCATAGAAGCGTGGGCAGATCATGACATGATCTCTAGTCTCATCTGTCACTGGCCAAACCTCCATTACGTCGATTGCCAAGAAGTGGTTCTCAATGTCGCCGCTGTCGCTCATCTCTCTCGCTTGCACGACTTGGTTCATCTGCGCTTCAAATTGTATAATGAAGTAGTCGATTGGATCCAGTCCTACCAGTCTGGCACCTCTATCCTGACCTTTACGACACTCCGAAACCTTTGCATAGATGTCGAATCTTTGGAACTTGTCTGGAGGTTTCATTACCACCTTCGCCTGCCAGCCATCGAGTGTCTTACTGTTATCCCCTATGTCCTCCCAACTGCACCAGATCTCTTGTCGTTTCTAGCTGGGCTTGAAGTGACCTGCGCACATGATACTCTGCGCGACTTCAGACTTTTTCTCGCCAAGTGCGCACCCAACCCATCGGATTATGAATTTGGCGAAGATTTCCCTCCATACTACATAACGTTCGACCACCTCCACCTCCTGACTGTCTTTAGGAACATTCAGGCTATAACCATCAACCTTCATTGCAGCATAGATTTAAATGAACGCGACCTGCTATGTTTAGCAGCTTCATGGCCGCATTTGGAAGAGTTCTCGTTACGCATCGGCCTGGTCGAACAATATTGGACAGAGTCAAGTGGAATTACTCCAGGGGGGTTCGTACAGCTGCTGGAAAAATGCAGATCTCTAAAATCTCTCTGCTTCAAGTTCAAGGTCCTTGGCTACACAGAACCCCCTCAAGGGCACCCGTGGCATGGGCTCGGCATGCCGAAAGATGCATACTTTGACATCCAGAACTCTCCCATCGAAAAGGAGTCTGTCCAAGCACTCGGCGTTTTCTTCCACGTTGCGCCGTACCCTGATTTCCGGCTCGCTACCTACTGGAACAATCCTGATTTTCTAGATACTGAGACACCCTCGAAGCTCTGCAAGGTGTATCATAATCGGTGGAAGAGGGTTGAAGCACTTGCTCGTAAACTTTGGGAGGAGAAAAGGGGCACTGAGACGCCGTCAGCTCGACTATCTGATGTCGATGTTTTCTGAGGACTTCTTCAGGACTAGGGCAATTATCACATTTTTCTTGTACGTAGTTCAAACCAGCTTGGGGCTAGCTATGTAGTATCACCCGGGCCCTATGATAGTGATGTACTGTGAAAGTTTTGGCAGAAATATATTATCTGTTTGGTGCGCATTCCGCGAAAACGGCGGATACTTCCCGAATGGGTGGTTAGTACGCTGGTACTTGCGGGGAGAGGGAGATGCTTGTTCCATCCAAAGCCAATTTATGTAGAGGGGTTATTCTTTGCTGTGCTCCGCTCCGTCATCTGATCTAGGACAAGATGCGACTCACTTCAACCGTTATTTCTGTAACTACACCCGGTAGGATGTACATGATAGGATTTGGACCGTTTCAATAAGAGATATTATCTCACATTCCGCTGTCACCAACTCACCAACTTGCTCGGCTCGAGGATGTACTCCTCTACTCACGCCCACTTCCTAGCAATACCCTTGTTGTACAAAACAATCGAAAGTGACTTCGTCGCCCAACTCATATCAACGACCGAGGTCACACGCGGAAAGTGTGCCAACAAGAACTTGACCACGAGCCGCGCCTGATCGAGGTCGCCAATCGGAGAGTTGGGGAACCGCAACGTCGTGATCGTCTTGGATCCTAAACCAGCTTCTACTCCACCTACCACTGGGGATTTTACTAGCATTCAGGCTTAGACCAGCTTCATGCAATTTCGGACAGATGGAAACGAGTGCCAATAGGCCTTCGAAGGTGAGATGCTTATACGCCGGGGTGGAATCTGTCTGGATAGGGTCGAATAAAAGCCAGTGACGAGGGAGGGTGAATTCCTTGCCCAGCGGGGTACAATGTATCCGGATGGTCTCGAGTAAAGGCCAGTTACGAGCCAAGTCCACTAGCTCGGCATCATCCACTAGCTCGGCATCACTGAGAGAGAATGGATTTCCCAACTCGACGATGAGCCGCCGTAGATTGGCGTGACAGGTGAGTGGTTGGAAAGTGGTGAACGAGAGAGTCGTGGACGCGAGGTCTGGCGTGCGAATGTAAGGGTAGCTGGAAAGAGAGTGTCTGCAGAGAGGACATGCCCATGGGAGATGCAAGTCCAGTGGTAAGAGAAGCCATGAGTGTAGCACACTGTGGCTCCTCGAAATGGAGCATAACGTCACGAAAGCGTTGGATGCTCGGACGGAGTAGTTCGGTAAACGAACGGAGATCATCTAACTTTAGATTCAACCGTTGCACGTTGCGAAGAGGGATGTCCGATGGTGATGGGGAGAAAACTCTAAGGCGATTTGAACACCAGATGCGAGCACTCACTTCCCGGAGCTGCGTAGACACCAAGAGATGCTGGATGGCCCTCCTCTGGATATGAGGGGTGTCAATAACGACAACCTCGGTGTTCTTGAGGTTGCAGGGATTCTCTAGGACTTCTAAAGATGATGAAACATCGCGAAACCTGATAGTCGTCAAGTTGGGACAAAGTGAAGGGCAGGTCTCGATGAATGATGCTAGTGATACGTCGGTCCCGCATGCACAGAAATCTAAAACGGCGAGTCTGGGGCCGAGTAGTGGCTGAATGAGTGAGATGTCGATGGGGTTCGTGCCCGGTTTCGTATTCCATTCCAATGCCCTGAGATTCGAAAAGAGGTTGTGTTCGAACATTGCGCATTGTTAAAAAAAGGAGTAACCGTCGTTGTGGATTTGGAGTTCCCGGATTCGGGATGCACATCGCCTGATGACGACCCAGTCCGACTCTCCTGGTAAAAACTGTTGACGTCAGACAAGAGTTCACTTCAGGAAATTTTCACCTAGTGGCCAGTGTTTCTCTCCTCCAGACAAAACGGTGGCAAAAAACACAGTAGGAGTGGTTCCAGGGAGGTTAGCCTCCGCCAAAGGTGGTCGAGTGCCGGCTCCCTGAATGCACGGCAGGTGAGCGCCAGAGCAGCCAACGTGTGTTGTGCGTCTCGATCAGGTGTTTGAAATGGGATACCAGCTGGCTCCACAATAAATTCTATGACGGCTTGGAGTAGCTCTTCTATGAGGAAGGGATTCCCTGAGGGAAGGACTGAAGACATGATGAGGAGGACGTACGACCTGTTTGGGGGATTAAATAACTGAAAGAAGGTCCAGCCGTTTACTACTACCGTCCAGGATTGTCCACAGTGATAGTCCAAGTTATCAGGCTGTTTCATTGTGTTCCCGTTTCAGGGTACATATGGTAGGTCTGTGCTTTGGCCAAAGCTACGACCCGGTCAAAGTGGAGTCAGTGGTGGGATGAAAATAATGATAATAGTCTGCTAATCCATAGATCAGCAACACAGTAGCTGGAATGTCGTGTGCTTACATCGTTGTTCAATTCGTACTTGAAAGTGTGGTCACGGTCATCTTGCGTGGGTCAGCACGTGACCGTGACATAACGCGATGCGTTTTTTCCCAACTACATAGTACCTGGCATCCAGTGTGTCAGTTTAGTCGCTACTTATAGCAGCGCATCTAATGCTGATCTGTACAGCGAACAAAAGCGCAAGGCAAACATTGCCCGCAATCGTGCACTTCTCGAGTGACTCCAGCTCAAGGATGCTGGAGTCGGGCACTCGGAAATTGGAATGCAGTGAAGCCAGAGCCCGATTCGAAGTCTACAGCGAAACTTGTTCCGGCGGCAAAACAGGCAGAACGGCTATTAGCCGAAGAAGCACCTCGTCAACAAGAGTGCATGCCTACGAAAGGGCCTGCCTTTTCGACTCTGTCGACCCTGAGGCAATCTAACTTGAATCTGGGCTGGCTGCGCCCTATGTCAGACAGTCATGTGCTTCCTGCGGCTTCCCCCCCGTACCAGTCCACCACGTATGTAGCCAAAACAGAAGAGACGAATAACATGTACGGCGTGACGATGATTATGATTATAAGCTGTCTCTACTGGGAATAGCGATAGGCATAACAATTTAAATTGGTAAGGACAACAACATGAATGCACGACGTGGACTCCACCAACTTCCGTGCCTCTAACACCTGATGCACGACCGAAAATTTCGGTCAAACAAACTAACTCCTTATTGTTAAACTTATTGTCCCTGTGATAGGCCCTTTGTTTGCAATTCATACTGGTCACATGTTCAGACAAAAACAATGGGCTCTTTCGGGGTAACTTGTTGTCTGGATTTCATTCAAAATAATTATATTGTTGTGAGGCACAATATTTGCTTAAATATGAATGCCTGCCATGTATGGAGCATTGTGGGAATATGCTATCAAGAATGACTAACGAAATAGTGTGGGGAATTTCTAAATACATTTAGTGTTCATATCTTTGTACCAGATTCTTAGTAATAACTCTGACATATTTTGTATGCAGATGCTCTAAACGGGAAGGGTAAGTGTGATAAATTTCACAGGTTGACATATTTTACATGCAATTCAGAATATTTATTACAATATGTACAAGTGCCCCACTGCCAAGTGCCCCACCAAGTGCCCCACTGAGTGTGCCAGTCAGCAGCTACTGAGTGTGCCTCTTGAGTATCTCATTATCGGAATGTACCATCAGTATATCCGACAAGCACAGACAAGTACGAGGAATGTAGTACTTGGTGGGAGACTCACCAAGTGTAGGTGTGTGGGTAGTCGACAGAAAAGGTTGAGTAGCTTTGGGTGAAGCTAGAAAGAGCTGAGGAGCTGGTGGTGGTAGAAGAACAAGAGTGTTCATTTTTGAGACCTGCAACAAGGCTGGTCTTATATACATACAGGATTGTTTGTATCTGTATGTGTTCTCTACTACATATAGTAATAGGTAAGGAATGTCGTAGAATGACATGGAAGGTGTGATGAATAAGTCACCATGTCATAGTGAATAAGTGACCAATAGCAATATGGGAGCTTATCTATGATGTCATTGGTATTGTAAACTGAATAGTGTAATCGGCCGATATCATGTGATGTGTCACATGATCAATCATGTGATAGGCCTAGAATCTTGGTAGTAGTAAACGCAAAGATTAACTAAATATACCGTGATTTCAACACTCCTCCTCACTGTTCATGTTTCGATGGAAGTGAGATAAGACGAAGAGCATTTCTTCCAGATATGAACTTGTCTCATCCAAGGTTCTTTGTAAAGATATCCGCAAGTTGTTGCTCAGAGGCAACATAAAAGAGTTCAACTTCTTTAAACTCTATAGCTTCGCGAATATAATGATCATCCTTTTCAATGTGTTTAAGACGACCATCTTGAACTGGGTTCGAAGCGACGAATATAGATCCCTGATTGTCAGCACAAACTGGGAAAGGACCTAATTCATATCCAAACTCAGAGAGTAGGTTACGAATCCACTTTAGTTGTTTGGCAACTTCGGTAAGTCCTATATATTCGGCTTCTGTGGAAGAAAGTCTAACTCTCTTTTGTCGACGGGAAAGCCATGAGACAATCCCATTAGCAAGGAAGATACAATAACCAGTGGTGGAGCAACGTGACTCCAAATCTCCAGCATAATCCGTATCACAATAGGCGAGAAGCCCATTATCTGGTCCAGGAGAAGAGTATCGTATGCAGAGTTCTTTTGTGGTGGAAAGATAGTGCACAATGTGCATTGCCTTCTGCAAGTGATCTTCAGATGGATTCGAAGAAAACTGCAACATTTTTATAACGGAATATGCTAGGTCTGGTCTTGTTCTGAGCATAATATATAACAGTGATCCAATGACCGACTGATATCGACTTCGGAGGGTTGGACTCGAAGGTTTCTCATAGACGTCCGGTTTATAACCACTGGGAAGTGGTACGTGCTTGCCTTTGCAGTTTTGCAGGCCAAAGCGTTTAACGACCTTGTCAGCATAAGTAGACTGGTCGAGGGTAATCGATTTCTTCTTTTGATCCCTAGTAATCCGGATGCCAAGATATTCCTTTGCTTCGCCAAGATCTCTAGATTTCCATCGTTTCATGAACTGTTTCTTGTGAGAAACGAGAAGGGTTTTATCACTACCAGTGAAAAGAGCATCATCAACGTAGACTAGAATGATGATGATCTCTTGACCAATGAACTTAACACATGTTCCTGGGTCCGCATAGGTGCAGTTGAAACCCATC
>JBBPMA010000795.1:0-16949 GCA_038090075.1 Xanthoconium purpureum | reverse complement strand
TTAACAACCTTGGGAACTCCTTCCTCACTCGTTTCGAGCGCCTCGGCCAGCTCAACGACCTGGAGGATGCCATTTCGAGGCAGAGGGAGGGTGTTGACCTCACTCCTCACGGTTACCCTGACAAGCCCGAGTATCTCAACAACCTTGGCAGTTCCCTCCTCACTCGTTTCACGCGCCTGGACCAGCTCAACGACCTGGAGGATGCCATTTCGATGGAGAGGGAAGCCGTTGACCTCACTCCTGACGGTCACCCTGATAAGCCCCACATTCTTAACAACCTCGGCGCCTCTTTCCTCACTCGCTTCAAGCGCCTAGACCAGCTCAACGACCTGGAGGATGCCATTTCGAGGCAGAGACAAGCTGTTGACCTCACTCCTGATGGTCACCCTGCCAAGCCTGGCCATCTTAGCAACCTCGGCACCTCCTTCCTCACTCGTTTCGATCGCCTCGGCCAGCTCAACGACCTGGAGGATGGCGTTTTGAGGCAGAGGCGAGCTGTTGACCTCACTCCTGACGGTCACCCTGACAAGCCCTGCCATCTTAACAACTTCGGCAACTCCCTCGTCACCCGTTTCGAGCGCCTCAGTCAGCTCAGCGACCTGGAGGATGCCATTTCGAGACAAAAGGAAGCTGTTGACCTCACTCCTCACAGTCACCCTCACAAGCCCAGCGTTCTTAGAAACCTCGGCACCTCCTTCCGAACTCGTTTCGAGTGCCTCGGCCAGTTCAACGACCTAGAGGACGCCATTTTGAAGCAGAGGGAAGCTGTTGACCTTACTCCTGATGGTCACCCTGACAAGCCCAGCCATCTTAACAACCTCGGCATCTCCTTCCGAGCTCGTTTCAAGCGCCTCGGCCAGCTCAACGACCTGGAGGACGCCATTTCGAGGCAGAGGGAGGCTGTTGACCTCATTCCTGACGGTCACCCTCACAAGCCCAGCTGTCTCAACGACCTCGGCATTTCCTTCCGAACTCGCTTCTCGTGCCTCGGCCAACTGAGCGACATGGAACACGCAATTTCACTGTTTTTTCGTGCTGCTTCTGATCTCTTGGGTCCTGCTAGAGTCCAATTCCGCGCATCGCAGAACTGGATTGCATGTGCTCGTGCTATCCACCATCGTTCTCTTCTTCATGCATATTCTGTTTCAATAAACATCCTTCCTCAACTTGCATGGAGTGGCCTCTCTTTCTCAGCCCGTTATACCGAACTCGTGCGAGGTGCCAATGTGGTGCGGGAGGCTGCAGCCGCTGCTTTAGAATCCGGTCTTCCGGAAACCGCGGTAGAGTGGCTCGAGCAGGCCCGCTCCATCGTATGGGGGGACCTTTTCCAACTTCGCAGCTCCTATGAAGACTTGTCATCTTCTTATCCAGATCGTGCCCATAAACTTCGGGAGCTGTCTGCCGCATTAGAGCGTGCTAGTGCCACTCACGAAAAATCATTGTCCGCCTTCGCCGAACCGACTCCAAGTGCGACAAGATCTTTGCAACAAGAGGCTGACAGGCACCGTGCGCTGGCGATCGAGCGAGATAATCTACTCCAGGATATTCGGGAGTTGCCAGGTTTCGAACGGTTCCTCCTCCAGAAAGACTTCTCTCGGCTTCGTGCCTCTGCTCACTCCGGACCAGTGGCCATACTTAACGCTGCAGAAAGCCGCTGCGATGCGTTGGTCATTCTTCCCAACGTAGACCATGTCATTCATGTCCCACTCCCCCAATTCAGTTTGAAGCAATCCGCTGGTCTCCAGAACACCCTGCATGGATTCCTTCATCAAGCGAGGGATGGGAGGAGACCTGTGCCATTCCACCTCGACTGGAAGTCATGCTTATCTCTGTTGTGGAGATGCGTGGTCAAACCCATCCTGGCAACCCTCGGCTTCTCAGTACGTGATGTCATCTTGCTTCAGTTTAAAGCTCATCTGTTCACTTATCTGGAACAGACACCTGGAAACCTATCTCGCATCTTTTGGTGTCCGACAGGACCGTTCACGTTTCTCCCTATTCATGCAGCAGGTCTCTATGATACCGTGCGTCCACAACCTGGGGACAAAGTATTCGACTTTGTTGTTTCGTCATATACCCCTTCGCTCGGCATTCTTGCACGCTCGGCCAATCACAGCACAGTGGTTAGCCGTGAACTTCGCATTCTTGCTGTCCGTCAACCGCCATCAGATGGCCTACTCCCACTTCAAGGTGTGGCCACCGAGCTTGAATACATCAAGGAGGTGATCAAGAATTCAACCCGCACTACCCTCGTGGAACCCTCCGTCGGAACGGTCGAGGAAGTACTCGGACTGATGAAAGAGGTAGACTGGGTCCATTTCGCATGTCATGGCATCCAAGATCCCACGAATCCGACAAATAGTGGACTCTGTCTCGCTAACAAACAACGCCTGAAAGTATCTGACATTATCACCTTGTCGCGTTCTTGTGGTGGCCTTGCCTTTCTCTCCGCATGCCAGACAGCGACAGGCGACAAGGTTCTCTCCGATGAGGCCATTCATATCGCGGCAGGAATGCTGTTTGCGGGTTACGGCGGAGTCATTGGGACGATGTGGTCGATCAGCGATAGTCTTGCGCCGGATGTCGCAAGGGATGTCTACGAGGAGCTGTTCCGGGATGGCAAGCGGTCGGATTGTCGGGAGGCTGCGCGAGCACTGCACGAAGCCATAAAACGTGCCAGAGATCGTGGTAAGGCGTTCATTGACTGGGTTCCGTTCATCCATGTAGGACTCTGAAAATATTTGAGAATGTCTAATCAGATTGAAATGTAATATACTCCTGACGTGACCATTATGACTTGATTGTCAGATGAGGTCAAGCCATCATGCGGTATTGACCCCATTCGTCGTCTTGGTGCTATGGACGTTTGGTTGAGGTCCGAAAGGCCAGCTCAGGGTGACTTCTAAGACTGGAGAATTGTGCTGTATTATCAGTGTACATTGTCGTCTCCCTACCCATGTGACTTACTGCTGCACCCGTAGGTCGGATCGCTTGTGAATAGAAAGAAAAGAAAAAAAGAAGAGAAGAGAAGTCCTAATTATCATGGTGATCCGTGCTAGAAGACACTTCTAACCATTGCCCATCCACCAGGTGGAGCACCTGCCCCGGTATTTCTACACGTTTGATGTGAGAGCCGGGACCCAGCTTATCACAAATGATGCGTCGAACTTGCGTGGTCGGGATTTCCTCCGTGTACGTATAGTAGCTTTCTAGCATTAACGACTGTAGATTTGCGAGGAGTCCGATGTGCTCCAAGACTGAGGAAAGCATCTAAAGTGGGGTCAATTAACATCGATGCACTCAATAAAGGTCTGGCTTACGCCTAAGAGTTCATCCCGATTCCGACTCGGAGACTCAACTAACAGCGTGAGCGAGCGAAGATGAGCCAAGTTCCTCCATGCAGGATCGTCAAACATGATTTGGTGTGCGGCTTGAGCTACACCCACCGCAAGCCTCAGCGACTCGAGAGACTGGGGTGCTTGCACGAGGAATGCGCGCAGTCGCTCCATGAATGGTTCCTCACTCTCATGGAAAACTCCGCAGAGGTTACTGTGGAAGCGGAGTTCCGTAAGAGAAGACAGGAGATGCCAATCGACGTGATCCACGTGCGTGTACTCAATATCCAGCGCACGTAGGCACTGAGCATCGATGACTGCCAATAATTGGCGAAACCCGTCACTGCAACGAAGTACCCGAAGGTGGGGCACCCTGACTCTGACCCTCTTCTCGGGTCCAACATTCGCAGGACCTTGAAGGAACTTGCACCAGATGAATGTCAATTTCTTGAGTGATGGTAAGGTGGCGATCCCATTCCAGTGTTCTTCGCCCACGTCGGTCTTTGAGAAACGGAGTTCGTGGATGTTTGTCATGTGTAACATCCCGACGATGTACTTCCTAGCGAATCGTCGGTTCTCCGTGTGATCGAGGTTCCAGTACATGAAGCAGCATCTTCTCACCATCTTGGCGAGAGCGAGTGCGAGAGGCTCCTTAGCGGCGATTCGCGTGCACAATGCGTCCGAGCGCGGCCCCTTGTAGGCGGCATCGTTACGAAACGATGCGGGTTTATAGTCAGGGAAGACGGAGGCACAAAACTCCAAGGATTCGAATACACGGGGAAGACAGAAACTGGCGAAGAGCCTGCACACACAAGAAAGGTTGATGAGCACTTGGACTTGCTCTGGCGTCAGACGCTCATTGGGTGAAACGATAGGTGAAACGATGTGTTCGAGTATACAAAAATATATCTCGTTGGGTATGATGGGCAAGGTTTGACCTGATTTCTGTCGTTCTGGGGCTGACGAAAACGACAAACGTCAATGATCAAAGCAGATCAGGAGGGTGATGACTAGACCCACCGGACCAGTCGAAAAGTGACATGTCCCACAGTACTGGAGAAAATGGAATGAGTCCTGGGATCTGAGACGCGGACCAATTGCTTCTGTGCGTAAAATAAAAGAACGCGTGAGGAATGGTGAACTCAGGCAGCGGAGACTAGGTCGGCTGTGACTCGACATCACCGAGTCACATCTCAGTGTTACAGCAACGAACCCAGCACGAAACGTATACTACATCAAGATACGGGTATTTTGAGTATATACAAATCATACTTAGCATGGCGAGCCGTGCGGGAAGACACTTCTAACCACTCTCCATCCACCAGATGGAGAACTGTCCCACATATATCGACACGTTTGAGGTGGGAGCCACCCAATGAGATGCCGAGACTGTTAAGACGGCTGAGCTTGTCCGAGTGACCGCCAGGAGTGAGGTCAACGGCTCCCCTCTCTCTCGAAATGGCGTCCTCCAGGTCGTTGGCCTGGCCGAGGCGCTTGAAACGAGTGAGGAAAGAGTTGCCGAGGCTGTTGAGACAGCTGGGCTTGTCAGGGTGGCCGTCAGGAGTGTGGTCAGCGGCTTCTCTCTGCATCGAAATGACGTCCTCCAAGTCGTTGAGCTGACCGAGGCGCTCGAAGCGAGTGAGGAAGGAGATGCTGAGGTTGTTAAGGACAGGCTTGCCAGGGTGACCGTCAGGAGTCATGTCAAAAGCATCTCCCAGCCTCAATATCCCCTCATCCAGGTCTGCTTGATTCCCAAGGCCCAGTACACGTGTCACTGTCAGGAGCAGGACACGGCGTTCGGCACGCCCTCCTTCTCTTCCACGAACATGAATCCACCTCGGGGCGTGATCGAGAACCCAGTGTCCACGTTCGTTACAGTTATGGGCTAGGAAGGGAACGCGGAAAGGAGGTGCTGACGATGAACTGTGTCCCTGAGGGCTGAGCACAAACGCGTTACGCCAGCCCAAGAGTCGCGTGCGATTCGCAGGACCTAACTGGATTCTTGCCCGCGGGTACTGGTCCATGAGGAGGTTCAGTCTTCGTACCAGCGAATGCTCCGACCGCCCGCCCCCCCTGCCTTCAAGAAAACGAAAACACAACTTGGCGTTTGCCCCGGGATGGCACAGAACTTGGGGGACGCAGGTGCGACGTCGAGAAGAAGAACCAAAGGTAGCCTCGAGAATCCGGGATCTCCAGCACCTGAGGCATCTATTCCATCTCGCTGTCCGCCTCGGATCAGATTTGCGAAGCCCTGAAACTACTATTCACGCGCTGCTCTGGTGGTCAATCTGGATTTCCACCGCGGTTCTGCCAGGGTTCTTTGGACAAGGTCAGCCATGACCATCTAGAACGGGCGTGCAAATTGGATCACAGTGGGGTGCTCCGAAGTCCGAGACACACGTCTTATGCGACGTTCGGGGTCCGTCGCATGATTTTTTGCTAGTAGTATGTAGCTACCCACCACAGTATGTTTGAACATAGAAATGACCGATGTAAATTTTACATAGCACACCACACCATGGTGAAAGAGTTGGATACAGAACAGTTCTCCGTATGCGAAAAGATGCTGATATTCAAGTACAACAGAGTACACACAACTACTTCTTGTGGACGCCAATCACCGCATCCGGTGCGTATCTCGGGATGACCTGGAAAAACAGTAGGCCGCCGAAAAAAAATGGCAAGAGGCAGACGTACCTTGGGATCATGAAGCATGTTGAACTCTTCCGTCGCATCACGTCCAGCATACAACAAAATCGCCTTCTCTCCTCCCGGGTGATCTGGTAAAAACGACGTAACGTCCAAAACTTGTCCATTTACAATCACCCAGATGTCATCCTTCTTGTTGTGCTTGGCGACATCGGCGGTCGTGAATTCCTTAGATCCTGACGATGACGGTGCGACGGCGCTTGGTGCAGAGGCAGAGGGTGTGACCTGAGAGGCAGAAGGTTGAGAGGCGAGTTGCCCTGCCAATGCTCCGAGACGACCGCCAGCCTTCTCGATGATGGCGCCCGTCGTTTGGAGAAGGTAAGCTGCGGCAGAATCACCAGAGACACGCCCAAAGACCACACATCCCAACAACGATGAACCACCGAGTCGGTTGGCACCGTGGACACCGCCAGCGACCTCACCAGCAGCAAAGAGACCTGGAATAGGTTTGTCGTCCTTTCCAACTACTCGTGACTCGGCGTCAATCTCAAGACCGCCCATCGTGTAGTGGAGGACAGGTGTCATGACCGCAACGTTGAAGTAGTCGTCCATAGTCCAGTCTCCAGACGAAAAGAACTGGGCTCTGGTTAACTCGCGAGCGCATACAAGGCCAAAAAAGTGAAATACCTTTTTGCCGAATGGATCTTTCTTTGCCTTGGCACCAGCGTTATAGGTCTCAAATGTCTTCTTGAGATGTGCAGGCGAAATGCCCATTTCCTTGGCGAGTGCCTCGCCACTGTCAAACCGCCTCATCAAGCCACGGCCGACGTAGTGCTTGCAATGCCATTCGATCTCGCGAGAAGCCTGACCATTCAGCACGAGGCGAATGGGATACTGTGCAGCAGGAGAGTGAGTATGTTGATCAGAATACTAGTAAGGAGTATACCTTGCCGTTTTCCCAAATCTTACCGGTGACGTAGTCACGATGTTGGAGTTCGTCCACGAAACGGTCGCCGTTCTTGTCTAGAAGAAGTCCGCCAACGCCACGGAGAGCCTCTGCGGCGAGGAACTTGACTTTGGCGTCTGGCTCGTTGGGGTCGACGAGACCAGTTGGGTGGACCTGTACCTTTTCGAGGTCGATGGCGCTAGCACCGATGGCCATGGCCATCTTCTGACCGTCACCGGTACAATGGTCACCATTGGTCGTCGGGAGTTCGTAGTACTCAGGGCGGTGCTTCTTCAGCAGCGAGTCTGAGGTAAAATCTGCAGCGTAACCACCAGTGGCCAGTATAACGGGTCCGTAGGCGGTCTCCGTCTTTCCGCTGCGAACAAACTCGACGCCGTTGACGGCGCCTGATTCGTCCTTGAGGAGCCTAGTGACGCGAGCCTTCTTGTAGATCTTGACCCTGTCGGGTTGACTGACGGCCAAGTCCTCTAGGCGCTCCATTTGGGCATAGGTGATGACCTTGGGATGCGAAGTGAGCGCCAATGCATGGGTGAAAAACTGATCTTGACACACCATTCCAGGGAACTGAGCGCCGCCTCTGTGTGTACGAGGCTGGCTGTGTCCGCCGAGGCGGGCAACCTTGGAGAGGTCGAGGCCGAACTTGTTTTGCAACCAGTTCACAGCATCACCCGACCGACCGGTGAGGACGCGAATAAGGTCATCTCGTGCGAGTTCACGAGCCTAGCGCGACGAAATGAGATGGCACTTGGTACCAAGGCCGATAAAAGTGCGTACGGATCGCTTGGTGTCCTCGAAGAAAATCTTGGCGTTGTCGGGAATCCCTGCCTCCTGTTGGGGTTGTGTACCTGCGCCGTTGATGCCGGAGGTAGCTTTGGTGGAGTTGCCACCCATGAACCTGAGGAATATAGAGCGTCAGCGCATCCCATGAGCTTTCGAGGGTGTGAATCAATCACACACCCTTGCTTATCGAGCAATAGTACATTTGCGCCACGTTCGAGGAGAGTGTGAGCTGCGGAAAGACCTGCGAGTCCGCCACCGACGACGATAACTTGAGCCATTGGATGCGAATGGAGATGGTGGAGGTTGAGGTTCAAGAGAGGACTTTGCGGAACTACCGGCCAGATTTGACCTGTTATAACGACAGCCAATCGGAGTCAAGCGAATTTACACCCCAAGGACATGTGATTCTCTCAAGGGTAAAAACTCGTGAAACTGACATCTAATTAGCATCTGAGGCGTGCACAAAATCCCCAATGGCAGCGCAGCAGCGTCTGACGATATCGTCGATGTTCATCTCTGCCCCTTTCTTCACAGGTTCTATCACGACCAAACCCGGCACTCTCTGCCCCGTCGGCTTCCCGTTCTCAACATCTCCGCCCTCAAACATGTCCCGGTGTGCCTCGACGTATGCTGGGTATACGATGTGTTCCCAGTACATGGGAGGATCTCGCCAGAGCGACCCCTCTGGATTGAATTGCACTCCAAACGCGTAGCCAGCGGTGGTGCACCGAGGGAGCGGCGTTAGAGAGGTATAGTCCGGTGGTACACCCGACGTTTCAGAGGCGGGTGGAGATTGAACGTGGCAGAATTTGTAAAACGTGGGGAAAGAGTCAATCGCCGCACATTCGAAGGTATTGAGACACTCGTATTCTTACCTGCTGTATGGTATCCGTGTCGTTCGTGTCTTCTCTGTTTGAGCATATCGTGAGGTACTCGTAGGAAAAATCGGATGTCGAGTTGGTCTATTATCTCCTACGCAGCGGTTAGCGGCAAAGGCGGTGGCAAGGAGATCCCAACACGATTACTTTGTCCCAATAAAGCAAAAATCCATCGACGAGTCCCCACACGATGCGGATCCCTTTCTTGCGCTGTTCGTCTTCGACCTGTCTGAGTCGGGCCCTTAGCTCTTGTTCAGCGGCATCTGTGAGAGGGATGTTCTTCTGTTCGTTGAGATGGTCATGACTTCTATGATCAGGAGGGATCACTCCGTTCTTCTTGACGTTCATCAGGAATGCGCGCAATCGAGGCCAATCGATAGCTCCTTGTGGGGCGTCCCAATCTGCGACATTGTGAACCGGGTGAATCGGGACTAGTTCTTCTGGCTGTTTAGCGGTGGCGTCAATGATGGGGGACTCGTGCAATCAGCATACTCACAGGAGCAAAATCCTAACAAATTCCCGGTTATCGCAACCCGTGCGCTTGTAATTCACATGTGTACTCACATCCTGATGGATAATGACGCTGTTGGGTAAAATATTCCGAAGGTGCTTTGCGACGGTCGTTTTACCCGAGCACGTCGCTCCCCTGTGGAAGTGGGTCGATGAGACCCGAGACACTTGTCCGCGATTGCACATACCCCACACCGATGAGAACGACTCGGTTTTGCAGCTTGTTCATCAAGCTGATGTGCGGGAATGAGTATATTCGGCCAACGCCGAATCCGGAACGCTCTTGCCCGGTGTCTGCCTTGTCGCTCGCCAGCAACCCCAATTGCAACTAATCTCATTACCCCCGGATATAAGAGCGAAAAACAAGTGTAGGAAAGGACGGGCTTAACACAGGGCCCAAACCCTGCACCTCACAAGGCACGAAACATCCTCAAGGTATCTGTCACTCGCTCGATCGCACACACTATCTAGCGTATCGCAGCACGTAATTGCTGGAAGTACAAGCGTCCATCCCGGAAAATTTGGCCGTGTTCCCGGATCCGACGCTACTCTCTCGGTCCAGGCCAGTCTTTCCAGAAACGGTCGTTACCGAGTATGTATGTATACACATTCATTTTCTAGTCCTGGGCTAATTGTGGACTGAGCTCAGATTTGGTTTAGCACGTACCACGGTATCCGACCCTTACCGAGACGGAAAACATTATTCCAGCAAAAGGTGGTTGACAGCAAGCAGAACGTCCTCCAATCTGTTTACCACTGAGACGTGTGTAACACATGTCCAAAGTAACTGGAATTCTCGAACAAACTTTCTTCGATCGCGGGCACGGCAGAGGATTAGATCATGTCCGGTTAGTCAGCGTATGCGTTCTGGTGCAGTTAGGCTGACTGGTGCTTGTAGCGCTAGTTACACAACGCGCCACTGCTCGGAAGAGCCATGTATGACCCTTCCCTGTTACAGTATAACTCCCGTACCCCCGCCGACAGATTTTCACATATAAAAACCGGTCTCATGTGTGAAAAGCTCCCCTTCGTCTCTCCCATGGCGACACCACCTAATGTGACTACCAAAGCGATAAGCGGCAAGTACCTGCTGGTCGTCTCGTTTCCCGTGCATTCTGTCGTTGTTGCTTACCTCTCCCTCAACAGAACAAGTCCCTCAGCGACAGGCCCGACGAGATTCTTCGTCTGCAAGGCTTGTCTTGGTTCAAGCGTCGTGCACTCACCCTGTTCTCGCTCACTCTCCACGTGAAGCACACCATGGACGAAACCTGCGTGGAGCACTTCGTCATAGACCAGATCGTCTCTGGCATTCCTGCCTTACGCGAGGTCGCTGTTGTGGACGGGCAAGAGCGGGACGAGGAACACTTCATCTTTGGTCTCGTGACCATCAAAACGCGCAGGGTTGCTGTGGAGGAGCTTACCGACGAGTATCTGAAGGAGGACTTGACTCAGGATGCCATCGACGACGGCGTCTTTGTGACTGAATCGTGGAGCACCCCAGGAAAGAACAGTTATGTGTGGAGAAACATACAGGTGACTGCTTCGTCTTTGCTGGTCGCCTCGTTCTCACTCGCCCAAATCGACAAACCAGGTGTGGGGCTTCGCCACGGTGAATGGGGAAAGACGATACGTTACAAATGTTGCCTTTACCTCGCCCGAGAAGCAGGACGGCCCGATTCACGCTCGTTTCGTCTATGACTATGGTGAGTACTCTCACCACCCTAATTCCGAGTGTCTTCTAAGCCTCGCATAGTTGGTCCAAATTGAAGTCAAACGTTCGAGATACATACCTGTGTGTAGTACATTTAAATGGGATGCGACACCGTGCAAGTGCGAGAAACGAACTCGGATCTCACCGCCATTCTTGTCTGCTGAATACTAGGCAATCACATGTCAAGAGAGCTGGTGCTTGCGGAAACACGACGACCATGGGCTGTGAGAATGCTGTTTCAACGTTCCCGGGCTAGACAGAGAAGATACGAGCCCAACACGCATTTGAAACTAGTTTCCGGGAAGCTGAGTATGCCTCAGCAACTCAGCCGAACATGTGGATTACTAAGGCTTTGGACAAACTATCTCATGACGAGCGCGCGGAACCGTGGCGTCAGCGCCAATATGTGATGGATCCGAATAACTTGGAATTAGTCTGCTTCCGGTAGTATACTTGTCGGCACCTCACCAGCGCTGCCTATCATATGTATCGGGTTAGTTAGGTGCTGGTCTGGTCCTTACGACTGGACCTGAAACCACTGTCCAATCGCAGATGTATTCCATATAGGTCTCTGCCACTCAAATCGTCTCTCTTCGTCTCTCTCCGAGCATGGCGGCGCCACCCGATGTCACCACCAAAGCAATGAATGGCAAGTTCACATTGGTCCGAGCCGTCTTCCTCTCGCCCTCCTCGTCATCGTTGCTCATCCGGTCTTCCGCGACAGAACAAAGCTCTCAGTGACAGTTCCGATGAGATTCTCCGGCTGCAGGGCGTGTCGTGGTTCAAGCGTAGCGCAATCTCCGTGTTTACTCCCACCCTTTGCATAAAACACACCACAGACGAAGCCGGCGTCGAACACATCAACGTCGAACAGACACTCTCTGGTGGCCTCCCCGGTGTCTTACGTGAGAGCCGCATTCTGGACTGGCAGGAGCACGACGAGAACAACGATCTCTTTGGTTTCGTGACGGGAAAGTCACACAGGATTCCCTTGGAGGAGATCACGGACGAGTTTTTGAAGCAGGACTGGAGTCAGGATACGATCGACGATGGCATCATTCTGTGCGACTACTGGAGCACTCTGGACAAGAATAGTTACACGTGGAAAGGGGTACAGGTGATCATCTTGTCTTCGTTGGTCGTCCCGCTCTCATCCCCCGAACTTACTTAAACCAGACGTGGGGCTTCGCCGTCGTTGATGGGGAAAGGCGATACGTTAGACGCACCACTTTCACTACGCCAAAGCAGGATGGCCCCATTCACGCCCGTTTCATCTACGACTATAGTGAGTACTCCACCTCTGTGCTTTTGGTGTATTCTGAGCTTTTTGTAGTCGGCGCACCTTGAAGGCACACGTTGGAGATACCTGTCGTAACACGGGGGACGATATCTTATTGTAATAGATGTTCACCAAATGGCGTACGGAAGTATGACCCATAGGTAGGAGATGAATCTGCCCGTTTCCAATGCATAACCTTCGCCATCGAAATGGCTGGGTCCACAACGTGCACGTGCGCGTCACAAAAACCCATCGTCTTCCTTCATGGAGGTTCAACACTCGCCCTCGAGCGATCAAGTACTGGATGACATCGATGACCGGCCATTCACTGAATTCTGCTTGGCCTATGCGATCGATGGCAACGAGGGCGCATCACCTTGGTACTCGCAATTCTCGATCTCCACCTCAAGCATGGTCAACTGTACACAACTCTCTCGGGAGTGAAGTGGGGAGGATACTCTGACCATGTACATGTCTGCTAACGAAGAGAATCGAGTGCAGGTGCTAACATAGTCCAAAATGGCCTCCTACTCTGACACAGTAACTGGATCTGATACGGCTGATATTGAATCGGAAAGATCAAGTGGTTCTCCAAGAAGCCCGTTAACTAGGTGGGAAACTAAACCGCTAAACCCTCAGGCCCTTTATTTCCTGTTGAGAACACCCTTGGCTGAGGCGTAACGCGAAAGAGAGGAGCAAGGATGGGATATGCATGATGACGACCGGGTGTGAGATAACGTGAAAATTAGACAGTTGGCTACTCTGAGAGGCTCCCGGCTGAAATGGTGTTGGAGAATTCGAACCCTTCAATCTTTACGTCGTCTTTCCAGTAGGCAACCGTACTGCAATCGCCGGCCTTAATATTGCTTCTGAAGCCTATGTGCGTGTTCAAATGTCATTTCCTTTGTCTGCGTGCATACTACTGTCGTTTTGTTTGACAGGTTTTGACATCATTCTCGATCATCGTGCAAGTTGAGCTAAATCTTCGATGTTGTATTGTCCACAGCACCAACACGACGAATGGAATCATTGCCGCACGACGGCTTGACCTCATCTGACAATCAAGTCATACATTTCAATCTGATTAGACATTCTCAAAATATGTTCAGAGTCCTACATGGATGAATGGAACCCAGTCAATGAACGCTTCAGCACGATCTCGAGTACATTTTATGGCTTCGTGCAGTGCTCGTGCGGCCTCCCGATAATCCGGCTGCTTGTCGTCCCGGAACAGCTCCTCGTAGACATCCCTTGCGACATCCGGCGCAACCCTATCGCTGATCGACCACATCGTCCCAATGACTCCACTGTAACCTGCAAACAGCATTCCTGCCGCAATATGGATGGCCTCATCGGAGAGTTCCTTGTCACCTGTCGCTGTCTGGCATGCAGAGAGAAAGGCAAGGCCACCACGAGAACGCGACAAAGTGACAATGTCAGATATTTTCAACCGGCGTTCGTTGGCAAGACAGAGTCCACTATTCGTCGGACTCGTAGGATCCTGGATGCCATGACATGCGAAATGGACCCAGTCCGCCTCCTTCATCAATCCAAGTACTTCCTCGACCGTCCCGATGGAGGATTCCACGAGGGTAGTGCATGTGGAGTTCTTGATCACTTCCTTCATATATTCCAGCTCGGTGACCACACCTCGAAGTCGGGGTAGGCCATCTGACGGCGGTTGACGGACAGCAAGAAGGCGAAGCTCACGGTTAACCACCGTGCTGTGATTGGCTGAGCGTACAAGAATGCTGAGTGAAGGGGTATATGACGAAATAACAAAGTCGAATACTTTGTCCCCAGGTTTTGGATCCACGGTATCATAGATACCTGCTGCATGAATAGGGAGAAACATGAATGGTCCTGTTGGACACCAAAAAATGCGAGATAGGTCCCCAGGTGTCTGTTCCAGATAAATGAACAGATGAACTCTAAACTCAAGCGGGATGACGTCACGTACTGAGAAACCGAGGGCATTCAGGACAGGTTTGACCACGGATCTCCACAATGGAGATAAGAACGACTCCCAGTTGACGTCTAATGGGGCAGGTCTCCCCTCCCTCGCTTGACGAAGGAAACCTTGCAGGGTGTTCTGGAGACGGGCAGATTGCTTCAGACTGAACTGGGGGAGTGGGACATGAATGACATGGTCTACGTTGGGAAGAACGATCAACGCATCACAACGGCTTTCTGCAGCGTTAAGTATGACCACTGGTCCGGAGTGAGCAGAGGCACGAAGCTGGGAGAAGTCTTTCTGGAGGAGGAACTGTTCGAAACCCGGCAACTTTCGGATATCCTGGAGCAGTTTATCTCGCTCGATTGCCAGCGCACGGTGCCTGTCAGCCTCTTGCTGCAAAGATCTTGTCGCACTTGGAGTCGGTTCGGAGAGGGCGGACAATGATTTTTCGTGAGTGGCACTAGCAAATTCTAATGCGGCAGACAGTTCCCGAAGTCTATAGGCACGGTCGGGATAAGAAAATGACAGGTCTTCGTAGGAGCTGCGAAGTTGGAAGAGGTCCCCCCATACGATGGAGCGGGCTTGCTCGAGCCACTCCACCGCAATTTCTGGAAGACCCGATTCTAAAACAGCAGCAGCAGCCTCCCGGACCACATCGGCACCTCGGGCGAGTTCAATATAACGGGATGAGAAAGAGAGGCCATTCCACGCAAGTTGAGGAAGGATGTTCATTGAAACCGAATATGCATGAAGGAGAGAACGATGGCGGATAGCACGAGCACATGTAATCCAGCTCTGTGATGCGTGGAATCGAACTGTAGCAGGACCCGAGAGATCAGAAGCAGCACGAAAAAAAAGTGAACTTGCATGTTCGATGTCGCTCAGACGGCCGAGGCGGAGGAAGCGAGCGACGAAAGAGGCGCCGAGGGCATGAAGAAAGCTGGGCTTGCGAGGGTGACCATCAGGGGTGAAGTCAACAGCTTCCCTCTGTCTCAAAATGGCATCCTCCAGGTCGTTGAGCTGCCCGAGGCGCAAGAAACGAGTTCGGAAGGAGATGCCGATGTTGTTAAGACAGCTGGGTTTGTTAGGGTGACCGTCAGGAGTGAGGTCAACAGATTCCCTCTGCCTCGAAATGCCATCCTCCAGGTCATTGAGCTGCCCGCGGTGCTCGAAACGAGTAAGGAAGGAGTTGCCGAGGTTGTTAAGAAGGCTGGGCTTGTCAGGGTGACCGTCAGGAGTGAGGTCAACAGCTTCCCTCTGTCTCAAAATGGCACCCTCCAGGTCGTTGAGCTGCCCGAGGCGCTCGAAACGAGTGAAGAAGGAGTTGCCGAGATTGGTAAGAAGTCTGGGCTTGTGGGGGTGACCGTCAGGAGTGAGGTCGACAGCTTCCCTCTGCCTCGAAATGGCATCCTCCAGGTCGTTGAGCTGCCTGAGGCGCCTGAAACGAGTGAGGAAGGATCTGCCGAGGTTGTTAAGACGGCCGGGCTTGTCAGGGTGGCCGTCAGGAGTGAGGTCAACAGCTTCCCTCTGCCTCGAAATGGCATCCTCCAGGTCATTGAGCTGGCCGAGGCGCTCGAAACGAGTGAGGAAGGAGCCCCCAAGGCTGTTAAGATGGCCAGGCTTGTCAGGGTGACTGTCAGGAGTGATGTCAAAAGCATCTCCCAGCCTCGATATCCCCTCATCCAGGTCTGCTTGATCCCCAAGGTGTTCGAAACGATGGAGTAGCGCCACACCCAGATTCCCTAGCCCAGCACGGTACCGGTCGTTCCACGGCGAAGTGGACCTGACCAATTCCCGCAAGACACTGACCGCCTGTTGCAAGTCTGCCAGATCACCAAACCGTTGGAAGCGGCGTAACAAATCGACACTTAAATCGTGCAGGTCCTCGTCCGCCAAGCGTGAAGCTGAGCTATGTTCCACTAAAAATTGGCCCATCTGTTCCGCGGGTCCCACTCTACGTCCGCTATGCAGTTTCAGCATGAACAGCGCAACTCGGCTTGCATGATTATCCGCCGAGCTGAGCTTCATCGCCTCATGCAGCAGTACTTCAGCCTGTGCTTCAGTGGCCTCGTCCCTCAGCTTCTGGAAACGTGCGAAATACACTGCGGCCAGCCGAATTAACGTGGAAGGTCTGTCGGGGTGACCGATCGGACGGGCAGCGAGTGCATCATGATACAAACCAAGAGGGACTAGCAAATCTCCATCCTCCACCTGACAGAGGATCAATTTTGCCGTTGCCAGGTTCGACTGAGCTGCCGCACGACAAGGGTGATTTAGTGGACAAACGCGGAGCGCCCGCTCGAACTCTGCGACAGAATCCTCCAGGTCTCGTTTCTCGCCGTGCTTTCGGTAACGCGAGAGAGCGCTGTGGCCTTTGTCCGTCGTGTTTTCTAGCTCTCCCTGGCGATCAGTTGTTGACTGTGGATGTACGACGATTAACAACGATGCCGTCCACGCAAATTACCCACATACGGAATGAGGGCTGAGGAACCTCAGTGTTGATGGATCACTGCCCTCGCACTTTCGTGGTACGACAGTAACTAAAATGGATGAACACGATACAACGTCCCCATCCCTCGGAAGAAAATCGAACGCTATCATGGTGTGAGTGTCCAAAATCCATGGGCAAAACTTGCTAGCACTCACGTACTCCTCTTGCGCTGCGGTCCAACAGTTGCTCCATGGTAGTTGTAAACTTTTGCAGCTGCTCCCCAGAACCCAACATGGGCTGGAGTTCAAAAGATGCATAGACTTCAAGACGAATGGCGGCCGATAAAACTGACGGACTGCAAAGTGCGTCAGGACAATCCATAGCCAGAGAAAGGGGATCTTACATCGGGATTGGCCCAGTCCATTCGACGACAACATGGTTTACTGGCGAAG
>JBBPMA010000793.1:0-16988 GCA_038090075.1 Xanthoconium purpureum | reverse complement strand
CTGATGGGTGAAACGCCAAGTTTCCAAAAATCACACTTTCGCCCGTGCCTGTTGGAAAAACTGGTCGGAAAGCCGATCGACCGGAACTGAAGGTCATCGTTCACTGGATAGGAGTGAGTGCATTTACGCATTGTGACATTGAAAACACGTAACAGAGCGAATGCGTTCTGAGGAACATGAATACTGCGTGTTCGCCACATCACACGAATAGGTCGCAGCGTCATCTTTATATTTCCGTGGAGTAGCCCCGGAAAGAAAAAGAGTATGTTTCGGCTAAATGTAAGAGACCGTGCGGGATCTGGGCGAGGGGCTGTCAAAGTATAAAAGACGGTGAGCATAGGAGAAATTCATAACCAGGAACCCTATGTTACACACGATGACTCTACCACTAAAGACTTACATGACCGAAGAGGCGTACGACGCGATCATCATTGGCGGAGGCTTCGGAGGCATCTACCATCTGATCCACTTGCGCGAGCTTGGTTTGAGATGCAAGCTGATCGAAGCCGAGCCCGGTCTTGGTGGCACTTGGTACTGGAACACATACCCTAGTGCTCGCGTCGATAGCGTCATCCCCAGCTACGAGTTCTCGCGCCCCGAGCTCTGGAAGGGGTGGACGTGGACGGAGAAATTCCCTGGATGGGAGGAATTACAAGCGTACGTTAACAGATTCATTCTCGTTCGTGACGGTGCACTCACATCCACTTGAATGGGCCAGATACTTTGCCTACGTGGACAGTAAATTCAGTCTCCGCAAAGACTGTCGATTCAACTCAAGAGTAAAACAAGCACACTGGGACGACGACCCGCACGTCTGGAAAGTAACATGCGAAGGAAAAGATGGCGTATACAAGGCTGCGGCGCGTCATCTCATCCTGTGCATGGTCAGATTACTTTACCTTCATCTCCCGCTACTACTAACGCTCGCCAGGGATTCGCATCCAAGCCATACACTCCAAACCTGAAGGGGTTAGAAACTTTTCAGGGAGTTTGGAGTCATACGGCACGCTGGCCGAAGGAGGGAATCGAAACCACCGGAAAACGCGTTGGAGTTATTGGAACAGGAGCAAGTGGAGTACAAGTGATTCAAGAGATCGGACGACACGTACGGACGGGCTGTTAACCGTCGTGTTCAACTATTGACCACATTTGATTAGGTTGAACATCTTACCGTATTTCAGCGAACCCCAAACCTCGCACTTCCCATGGGTCAATATCGTGTCAGTGAGGAAGTCCAGGATCATTTCAAGCCAGTATACGAGGAGATATATCAAAAGCTCCTCACTACATTCGGCGGAGGCACCTTCGACTGGATCCCGCGTCCCATGACGGAAGACAGTGAGGAAGAAATACAAGCGACATTCGAAGCATTGTGGAAGCGTGGAGGTTTCCATTTCTGGCGTAAGTTTTCCGGTGTTATCAGCACAGCCACTCCACTCATTGTTCGTCCTAGTTTCCAATTATCAAGACCTCCAGCGTGACAAGGACAGCAATGACGCGGTATTTGCATTCTGGAGGAAGAAAGTTAGCGAGAGGATCAAGGACCCGAAGAAACGCGAACTATTAGCGCCCCCAATCCCACCTCACCCGTTTGGTTGCAAACGTATATGTCTCGAACAATATTTCTACGAGGTCATCAACCAGGACAACGTCGACATCGTCGACATCAATTCGAACCCTATCCTCGAGATTACACCGCAAGGTGTGAAAACAACGGAAAAGGAGTATGAACTCGATGTGCTGGTTCTTGCCACTGGTAAGCGGTCGTCGCAGAAACACCGCGTCGTGTGTCACTGAACGTAACTGTATAGGTTTTGATTCCAATGTTAGTCCGTTCAACGATATAGATCTACGTGGAACAAATGGCGAGACAATCAAGGACCATTGGCAGGACGGCACGTCCACCTAGTACGTTCTTCCACCAACCATAGCCAGTCTTAACTCAACGTTCTGTTGAAAGCCTTGGAATGACGATCGACAATTTCCCGAACCTGTACTTTGTGTACGGCCCCCAAGGTCCCGGGGTTGTTAATGCCCCAACATGCATGGAGATCCAGGGATCTTGGATCGTGCAAACGATCAGCTATCTGCGCCGACACGGGATCACCAAGTTCACACCCACCTGCCACGCCGCTCTGAACTACAAGAGGCACATCAACGCGATTTTCGATGCCACGCTCTTTCCGCTGGTCAAGAGTGGCGGCGACGTCCCTGGGAAGAAACGTGAAGCGTACCATTACCTCGGGAGTCTCTCGGTTTACAAGCGCGAGATCATGGAGGAGATTGAGCATGGATACCCGGGATTCCAGAGGGAAGCGTTAAGGACTGCTCGGTTGTAGCCTTCAAGATGGGAAGGTAAAGCTGGAATTGCACACTTTATTATTCGATGGGTACAGTCATCCACCGTCATTTGCGCCACGGAACTTTGGAGGAACATCACATCACAACAATGTCGTATTATATAAATATTTTTTACTTTCGTGAAGGGTTAGTCCCATACAAAGATTCCCCCAAGGTGTCATAACAATCTTTGCGATCGTATCTGAGCTATGGACGTGTCTTGAGCAAGTGCCCAAAATCTGTCACACCACCGCCATTTGCGCCAGCTGAGAACTCCACAACAATAAATGTTGGGGACCAGATTAGAGTGGGAGACGAGTTCTACCATGACTATATGTATCATAGAGCTCATAAAACATGTTGTAAGTTGTAAGGAAATGATTTATTGTCATCTTAGTGTTGGCGCAAATGACAATGACTGTATAGTTGTGCATGTTGACCGTCGAGGAGGGAAGGACGAGGAGCTCACAATTTCATATTCGCTCTAGTTTTTTTTTATTTTCTTCCTTTTCACCGGCCTCAAGGTTACTCGTCCCTGAATAAGTGTGGAGTGCACAGATGCTGTTCTGCAACCCAACCCATGATGCAGCAGGTTGCATGTTTCCACCCTCCTCTACCCTCTTTGCCAACTCCAAACTGATGAGCAAACCTTTTCCCTCGTCCGCCAACATAATGTTCTCTGCATAGACTATATTATTCCCAACATGCGCATGAGGCAAGCTGTGCTGACGCACATTGATATTTTTCCTTCGGGAGATGATCTGTTGCCCAGTGGCAAAGCGCGGCTAGTGATGATGGAAGTTTACTGCTGTAACCCAGCGAAAGAAAAATCGATTCATTGTGAAGTCCCGTCTGCATGACATCTATGATTTACGGATAAGCACTGGGGAGGCCAGGGGTGGGATGGGTACCACGCACCGTGGCCCACGGGAAAGGGGTCGAGACAGTCCTGAGCCCTGGGCTCAGGTTGGTCGGCGCTGGTGAACCCCCTCTCGGTCTCCGGTATACTCCGAGCTTTACCCCTGACGCCGACTGACTTCTACTGATAGCAGAGAACGTCAGAACCTAACAGCGGACACAGCATCATTATCGGCGCGAGTCCTAGAACACATCGCAGATATGGCGGCCGTGAGCACAGAGCCTCTGAAATGGAGCAGCGCGATAGGTGCGCCATAACTCGCCCAATGTCACCCCTTGTACAAGCACGGATAAGCACTAGGCATGTGCATGTAACTAAGATAATTCACGGGCTTCGAGAGTAACATTCATAATTCCCCAGGTCCAATCTTGAAGCACACTCATGCTGTGCGTTCGGTGTTATTTGTTATGCACTGAATTTCTATGCAACTTGAACTTAGCTCGACTTCATTATCCGGTTTCTTCAGTCCCCGGTCTTGACGTTGCGCCCGCGACTGCTATACAATTGTAACCCCGACTTGCTTCTCGCACTAGGGGCAGTGCTGAGCACAGACAAGTGAAACACGGTTCCCCAAAGTGTTCCTTTCGTATGTCTTCCCTTGGAAATCAGCTCGGAAAGCCGATCAATCGGAATGCACAGTTGTTACCTAGTATGCAGATATCAGTGTGTTCGCGGGTCCTGATACGTACCTGAAGGCGGGCGCTCCGAGCAACCATTAACTGGCTATAGCATGGTTGCCACATAAGGTCGCGGAAGTCGAGCCCCGCCGAGCCACAACCATCCTTCTGTTCGCAATCATATGTCGCAAGCAGAAGTAGACTCGGCAGGAAAAACAACCCATCCCGGCAGGATGTGAGCAGAGCATACCGGGCCCTGTAAGGGTTGTCAAGAGATAAAAGACGACGAGTGAAAGGACAGTCACCCACCCGAAAAACTCCATACGACGCACAACATCTCTACCACCAAAAATCCACATGGCTGAAGAAACATTCGACGCGATCATCGTTGGCGCAGGGTTCGGAGGTGTCTACCATCTCATCCACCTGCGCGAGCTCGGTTTGAGATGTAAGCTAATCGAAACCGAGTCCGACTTTGGTGGTACGTGGTATTGGAACACGTACCCTGGCTCCCGTGTCGACAGCGGCATTCCCGTTTACGAGTTCTCGCGCGCTGAACTCTGGAACGACTGGACATGGACTGAAACGTTTCCTGGGTGGCAGGAAATTCAAGCGTATGTCAATAAGTATTCGCGCTGCGCTACAACGTACTCACACGCAAAACCATCGTCAGTTATTTCGCCTACGTCGATGAGAAGTTCGACCTTCGCAAGGATTGTCGATTCGACTCACGGGTGAAGCAAGCCCACTGGGACGACAACCTGCACATGTGGCGCGTCACATCCGATGGGAAACATGGTGTATACAAGACCACGGCACGCCATCTGATTATTTGCACGGTCGGATAGCCTTTACTTCCACCTTCCGCGACCACTGACGCTCGTCCAGGGATTCTCATCCAAACCACGCACTCCAAAACTAAAGGGGCTGGAGACATTCCAGGGAGAATGGAGTCACACCGCACGGTGGCTAAAAGAAGGGATCGTGACAAGTGGAAAACGAGTTGGAGTGATTGGGACTGGAGCAAGCGGGGTACAAGTGATTCAAGAGATCGGACGACACGTACAAACGAGTTGCTAACCGCCATGTTCAACTACTGATCACACTTGATTAGGTTGAACATCTTACCGTATTCCAACGAACACCGAACCTTGCAACCCCTATGGGCCAATCTCGAGTCAGTGAACAGATTCAGGACCACTTCAAGCCAATATACGAGGGAATATTTCGAGAGCTTCCAAATACATTCAGCGGACTCCTCGTCGACTGGACCCCCCGTCCGATGATGAAGGACAGTGAAGAGAAAAGACGAGCGACGTTCCAGGCATTGTGGAAGCGTGGTGGTTTCCATTTCTGTTGTAAGTCGCCAAAAGGTGAAAATTAGCACAGCCACTAAGCGCTCATTGATAGTTGGAAACTATCAAGACCTCCTTCTTGACAAGGACAGCAACAACGCCGCGTATGAATTCTGGAGAGAGAAGGTCAGCGAGAGGGTTAAGGATCCCAAGAAACGCGAATTGTTAGTACCAGCAGTCCCACCTCACCCGTTCGGTTGCAAGCGTGCATGTCTCGAACAATATTTCTACGAGATCCTCAATCAGGACAACGTCGACCTCATCGACATCAAGTCGTATCCCATCGTTGAGATCACGCCGAAAGATGTGAAGACGACGGAAAAGGAGTATGAACTCGACGTACTTATTCTCGCTACTGGTGAGTGGGGTGCTGGAGACTATTGTACCAGATGTGTGACTGAGTGGGGCATGTATAGGTTTCCACAGCAACGTTGGCGCGATCATCGATATGGACCTACGTGGGGTGAACGGTGAGACAATTCAAGACCACTGGCGGGATGGCACGACCACCTAGTAAGTTTCTGTTCATGCTGTTTGAACCCCTCATAACCGCCCCGCAAAAAGTCTAGGAATGACGATCGACAACTTCCCGAACCTATTCTCTGTGTTCGGTCCCCAGGGACCTGGGTTCGTCAATGGGCCAACATGCGTGGAAGTCCAGGGGTCCTGGGTCGTTCAGACAACCAATTATCTTCGCCAGCACTGCATCACCAAGTTCACACCCACCGCTAACGCTGCTGTCAACTACAAGAAGCACATCGATACCATCTTTAATGCCACGCTCCTTCCACTGATGAAGGGTGACTGCAATGCCCCTGGGGAGAAACATGACGTGTACCATTACCTCGGTGGTCTCCCGGGTTACAAGCAAGAAATCACGGAAGAAACCGAACAGGGATACCCGGGATTCCAAAGAGAAGTGCTAAGGATTTAGCCTTCGAGAGGGGGAAGGTAAAGGTTGGCCTGCAAAGATTATTAGATGGATGATATAGTATATATTCACCGAGGACTTTCGAATTCGTACGAGCTGTGGTTCCATTGCATCTCCTTCGACCCATTAGAAGACATGAGATTATTTGCAAAGGCGTACATAGTGTCGGAATATGTTTAGCTTAACAAAAGTTGTCCTCAATGCGCGCACGAGCTCAGGGTAAATGACATTTTGTAGGGTGGCTCACCATTTGATCAGCACGCCTGCGAAATTCCATCTGAACCCCCATGAGGAGTCACGGTATTCCGCCTATTCAGCCCCAAATCCCGGACCATCAGCCTTACTAACACCACACTATATATAACATCTCGTGCCAATGCTTTTGCGGTATGATGGGCTGAGAACATTACAACCGAGAGATCCCCAAATGTGTGAGGACGAATACTTCGCTTTGCCTTTGATTCAAAGCTGTGGCAACGTGTTCAGGAACACCACTGTACTTGAACCCCCTTTCAATCTTGCCGACTTGGGGAGGTGATTCGATACGGTCGGCGAAGACGATGTTCTATCCTAGCCTGAGTCAAGGAGCAGTCCGTTCGGGGAGTGTGTCGCGAGTCCTTCTGCCATTTTCATGTTAGTGTTGTTCATCAAATCCCGTCCGTGGATGGTGAGGGACAGGAATCTGTGCTGGAATCTTCCAGCACAGTGCTACACGGACGGGAGCGACAACGCGTAGGCCGAACAATCCGAAGAGGACTCGGACTGCCCGGTTGGCCCGTGGGAGCATACCCGAAAAGGGTCACTGCTGACTTCTGCTGAGACGAAGCCTCCTTCTCCCCACGCGCCATCTCCCCACTAGCGACCAGCCCGTTACGGATCGCACACGCACACCCCTTGTGGTCACTGCCTTGCCTACTCCCCAGACGTCGCGGCTGAGAGCTCCCTAAACCGCACTGGAAGGATATCGGTTGGGGTAGCGGTCAAGCCCCCTGACGGGAGCTTTCGCAGGCTCGAAACCGCTCCTCCCAACCCCCTATCCCCCTCTGCGCTACCGTACAGACCCCGATCCTCGGAGGAGGGTGCCTGACGGATGCGGCAAGGGGACTTGATGGCCCAGGCGTCCTCTCTCTCTCTCACTACCTGGTTTCTCCCATCTCATGCATTGACTTGGATACCAAGTCGTCTGCCTTCGCATTGTTGTCTATTCCACTTATGCAAGGTCCGAAAATCAAAGTATCGCAACATTCTCCCTCGATAAGGTCACGGTGCAGGTCCTAAATTTTTCAAGCCCACGACAGGCAGACAGACTATTATAGTGATAGCCTGTCACCATGTCGTGGGCTTGAAAACTCAGGGAGCTGCACCCGGCACCAATTCTCGGGGTTCCTTGCCTATCGCAAACTAACCAAAATGGCCTAGAATCCGCACCGGCTATTTCCTCAGCTTGATGACGATAGACTGGTCCCGAGCATCATAGACGACCACTCCTCTTTTTACTGGTCCATTCACCTTCCCACTGTGACTAAATCCGCGGCCTTTCCTGCATTGCAGGCTTGCACATCGACAGAGTGGCCTGGAGCTGAAAAACACGAGGTATGATGGTGCACGACGTCAGGCGATAGAGGATTAGGCACGCTCGGAGAGCATTTATTCTGTCATTATGCGAAAGCGTTGTGATGTAAGTAAAGCAGAGGGAGTACGAGACATGCAAGGTACCATTGACTAGGTTCGGGACGATGAAGCGAGTGGCAATGTCGATGTCAAGAACAAAGAGCTTTGGTTCCCTTGGAATCGTTGTGACCACCGGTGGACAAGGCCATTTGCATCCAAATGACCGATGCTAGTAATCGTCCGAGATACTCCCGAGTTACAAAATCTCAATCGTGCGTACATTGTCGAGAACATCAATCAACGAAACGTTCTCCCGGAATTGTACAGTGATCAAGCTATCCGCCGCAACCTGCGTGTAATCCCCGTCACGTCGAGCCGTCGTGCTCGCAAGCCCTCGTCCCCTGGTACCGTATGCAAGGGAGCAGCCTGAGGGGAGGATGTTCAGAGTCGAGAAGTAAGACCTCTGCATCATGCAAGATTTCCTCATTGGACACCTCTTCGTTGTCCACGTCTGGCGAGAGTAGTGGCACATCCACCATCCCTGTCCAGCCATTTTGCATGTCTTTGTGCTCTAGAAGATTATCCAACCACGGTTGGACGAAGTATAGAGACTTGAACCGCGAAAGATCATGTTTCGTTTTGATTTCCACTCTCCCAAAGGTGGTGGTATTCACTCGATAAATGTAACCTGGGCCTGCTCGATACGACGAAGGAGGTGGGAGTTCAAGGAAGTGTCATCCGACTCTCCGCAAACCTAACTGTTGGGAGCTTTCTGAGATGGTTATATAACTGCAAGGCCGCATCGTCAAATGAAGATGTATCCAACCTGGTGACCATTTGCTCCATCTCTGAGTCCGAGATGGGCGGAGGGAGGTGTGATGTTGCTGGTCCACTATGAATTCTACGGCATCCGTTACGCCGGCCATCCTTCATTATGGCTTAGATGAACTCCAGCAGCACGCGCTCGAAGACATCGGTAGCCAGCTTCCGTTTGTCGGCCTTCTGGTTCCACATGTGGTACCTCTTCACTGTCACATTCGACCCGCTTGCGACCCTTTGATTCGCTCATTTCCTTTTTCTTGCTTCTCATCTCTTTGCCATCATCGTTGGATATGTCTTCAAGCCTCCGTGCACGTACTGAAGAAATGCCCATCCTGCTGCATCAGGGTCGCTTCACTGAGATCATATACAATCGCAAGAACGGGACACAATGATTCATAGTCAATTCGGATCGCAGCTCATTTAGCATATACAAGGACGATACAAGTACACCCGCCTAACCCGCCCTTTCATTATTTAGATTTTAAGCACGGGTCTTCAAGTGCCACTCGACCTCTCCCCTCACGCTGTCAAGCAAATCTTTTGTGGTGTACTTGGGCTTCCAGCCAATGGCACGTGCGCGAGTCGCCTCACACCTGCAGTTGGTTCCAAGAAGACCAAGCTAAAAGTATCGCGTATCATTCGATCAGCGGCGCATGATGTGAGCACGAACATGGACACTTACGAAGGGGTTTCTCTTGAAGTCCTCTTCGTCGAACGCGTTTGCTTCCGCAGTGTCGCTGATGCCCAAATCAAGGAGCGCTTCTCCAATCCTGGCGGAGACATCTTTGAACACGTAGTGATCGTTGACGCCAAAGTACAATCCCTCGCGACCATGGCCTGCCTTTCCTGCCAGGATGGCGTCGTAAAGGACGATGTAGAGATCCGCGACTGACAATCGTCGTTCCTCAGGTGGATTCCTAGTTGCAAAAAGAATCATAAAACGCACTGTCATTAACGTGAACGGCCGCCCAAATGTTCACGCCCGTGCCGACATAACCGGCGCGTTTCCTCGCAACACTGCTCGCAATCGCCATGGGGATTTGGATGGAGTGTGTGTTCTGGATGCCCAGATCTACGAGTTTCCCAGTTGGGGCGCCAAAGATTGTCGAAGGGGACATCAAGTACGCTTTCACATACCCTGTAGATGTGAGTAAGTGGAAGCCGGAAGCTGGGGCATGCTTGCAGGGATACCAAACTCACCTTCTTTATCAGCGGCAAGGATGGGAACGTCAACGTTCCGGTGAAGCTGAGCGTCTGGGATAGTGTCTAGTTTAGCCAAGTCCGTATCGCTCCAGACAGTTTCGGTCGCAACGTCTCCTTTCGCGCTGTCCATGACGATAGCTAACAATGTATGGCTGAGCCAATCGGCCAAACACAAAAGGAGCTACGTACCAGTTCCAGTCTGGGTGACCGTGTGTTAGAGTGATTTCTAATTCGACGAAGCAACCACTTACAGTGTGTATAAGAACAGGTGGTTTGCCGGTCGCCTCGTACCTCTTCTTCAAACCTCTCAAGATTGCAGCGCTCGCGTCCGCATTATCGGCATCCGCCTATACCGCGAACACAAATCAACCTCATCAATCAACCATTCCAGTTCAACAAGTACACGCACAATTGCGATTACGACATCGCTCAAAGAGGCTTGCTTCTCGAGAACTGCATGGTCGTCGTAGGACCCCAAGACAGTCTTGATTCCGAGCGACTGGAAAGCAGGGACCTTGTCCGCTTTACGGACGAGCGCAGTGATCTCGGAGGTCGCAAAGGTGCGGTGCTTGAGAAGGCGATCAATGACAGTCCCACCGACATAACCTGACGTGCAGAAAGAAACTTCAGACTGGGTGATGACAAACGACGGCTCGAGAAATACCAGTGGCGCCTGTGATGAAAACTTGGGTTTTGGAAGACATGGATACGACGAGGTAATGATATGAGTGAGTAGATGAGGGAACGGTGTGGATTCTGGCCGTCGTAACCCTCTCTTTTATATGTCGCTACCGTCTGTTTGTGCCCTATGATAAACAACGGAGTTGCTTCAATCATATGACAAACATACCTATTGGCGATTCTCCGTTGACAGGTCCCTGGCCATTTTGAATTCAATTCTTGCGATCAACTGACTCAGCTTTCGGACGATTAACCTAGCCGGGCGAGATGGTGCAGGAATGCGCAAGTCAGCACAACAACTACCCGACGTTCATAACATACTGATCACTAATGGATTTGCATTGTACGGATCAAGTTTGATCCCCGTACTGGTCACTGATTCGAGGATGTGACCACGATAATGAACCCTACAACTCCGCTCGTAGTTTGAGCATGTAGCGATGTCACTCCTATCTGACAAGCGGACCTTTCATCAGATTCGAGCACCGCACTGCGAGACACGCCACTCACGATTGCCGTGTTTGACCGTGTAGCGATGTCACGGACCCAGCTGACATTCGTAGCTCCGAGGACAACATGTACTGGTAATGACTCACCCTCGTCGTGTCTGTCCATGTCAAGCGTGTGCTCCCACTTTTATCTCCATGCAGATGCTGACCGACCGGCCAGTAAAGCCAGTTGCAAGTCGTGGATGGACGGGGCCACCAACACTCAATGAATTGGAAACTTGGGTTTGGTCGTCGTGGCGTGTGAAATATGCATTGGAAATATGTACAAATTCTTTCTCCAGGTCTTCGATGATCGATGAAGAACGGCAGAGACGAGATTTGAAAAAATCCCCCAGTGTCTCGGGGAGAAAGTAGTATTGCTGACTGCGAGCGCCTTCGCGTCGTGCAGACTGGCACATATTCAGGAAGATTTTTGTTCTCCAGATAGATCTGTAAGTTCAAATTGGCACCAGAAGGTAAGACTCCAACGCTTCGTACACAGCACTTACCCACAATGCGTCTGAGTCACTCGGCTCAAAGTCAAGCAACCATTTTCAGAGTTATACGTTTGGAAAAACCCAAATTCTCGTCATGTCACATCCACTGAGTCGGTCCACCTTTTCTGTGGCATGCAATGTAATGTAAAGTGACACCTGCTGCGCTACACGATCATCGTTTGGGGTACGAACCATTTCTGTCCAAATTCACTGCGCAAAGAACCCCACCCATTCAAGACGTGCCCAGCGGCTGCAAATGGTCGGCGTCACGAAAGCCGTACGGAACACATCTCTCGGGTCGAATGGCGGCCTCTGAATACATCGGACTTGATGTTGCAACTCAACACCACGTTACGTACGTGTATGTTTTTCCCCATGTCACTTGCATCGTTGATAGCATCGTTGTTGATTCTACGACTACAAAGGATAGTATGGCCCAGTATTATATACGTATCTCCTGTATTGCTTGTAAATCACCTTGCTTGGCAAGGTTTCTGCCGCACCCATAAATCGTGGGAAAGTGCAACCCCTGTCTTACCGGTATATGCCGGATCGCTAGACACGCTAGACATTGTCACTGGTGTAGCCATAGCTGGAAATGCGAATGGCCGGCATGCAGCCGCGAGGCTTCTGGTGCTTGCACTCACGCCTCTACGGCCCTGTCAATGATCCGGTCTTCGGCTTTTCCAGTTCCGTTTCTGGGCCCTGACTGGGCCTGACGCCAACGTGCTTCTACAGCTCACGAGGCACGTCGGAATTTGTAAAATCGGAGATGGACATAGCACGGGTTCAATACAAGTGTCGAAATGGAAAAATACAACGTTCTGCCGCCCAGCGTGCACGTACAGTGCGTAGCGCCGCTGATATGGTGGCTGAGCGCTGAACGTTAACATGCAGTGATGCACAACTTTTTTTCCAAATCGATAGGCACAATCATGGGCGCTCTCTTGATCTGTTGTCCAAGTCAGACAGAGTAACAACAACTTACGTACGCGCGAAGTAATGACTCATAACAGTGCCCGCAATCTTGAGAGGTGCTTTACGAGTTTCTGCACGCTCGTTGTTATTTGTTGCCATGCGCTGAATGTCTATGCAAACTTAACTCTGTTCACATGCTCTGTTCTCTCCGGTCTCCCTTGGTCTCCGGTTCCCGGTTCCCGACCCCGCGCACCGCTATCCATGGCGCCTCTGACTTCTATCTCCGAGGAACATCAGAAGTGTCCGAGCGGTGATGAACACTGACTCTAGATGGGACGAATATCCGATGATAGAGGATCTCACGTCAGAGTCGATATTGCGATATTCACAATCGATAGACTGTACTCTGCCCTTCCTTTCCTGTGCTAGATTCTCGAGGGAGCACATTGGATGTACAGCACGAACTCGGGATCTTTCCGCCCACGTTCTCAAAAAGCCGTTCATTTCGGGCATCTCTGGCGGGGAAGCTGGGTTATAAAGCCGGTGGACCGGAACGCAAGGCCATTGTTCGAGGGCGGAAGTCTGTGTTGCACATTACGACACCGAGGTCGTGTACCTGATTGCGGCCGCTCAGAGAAGCCTTTGATTGGCAATGGGAACGTTCATCACACAGCGCGGTTGCGATCAACCGCCAGTATCGCCCTTCTATGTCCATCCTGAGTTGCATACGGAGGGTAGCTGAGCGCGGAAAAAAAATCAGTCAGTTCCGGAAGGATGTGAGCAGAATGTACCGAGTCCTGTGAGGCTTTTGAGGTATAAAAGAGTGGGGTACAAGAGCGATCACCCATCAAGAGTCCGCTCGGCACAAGAGTCCACTACAACCCAGCACCGACATGTCAGAAGAAAACTTCGACGCAATCATTGTTGGCGGAGGCTTCGCAGGCATCTACCACCTCATCTACCTGCGCGAGCTCGGTTTGAGATGCAAGCTGATCGAGGCCGAGTCCGACTTGGGTGGCACCTGGCATTGGAACACGTACCCTGGCGCGCGAGTGGACAGCGGCATCCCCATTTACGAGTTCTCCCGCCCCGACCTTTGGGAGGGATGGACGTGGACCGAGAAGTTTCCCGGATGGAAGGAACTACAAGCGTACGTCAACAACTCCATTCACGCCATTGGACTCACGTGGGTCTGAACCCATTGACTAGTTACTTCGCCTACGTCGACGGTAAACTCGACCTTCGCAAGGATTGTCGATTCGACTCGCGGGTGAAAGCAGCGCACTGGGACGATAATTTGCACATTTGGCACGTCGCTTGTGACGGAAAAGGTGGCGCGTACAAGGCTGCAGCACGTCATCTAGTCATGTGCACGGTCGGATTGTTTTACCTTCTTCCCTTAGGATTACTAACACTGGCCCAGGGATTCGCATCCAAACCGCACACTCCAAAGCTAAAGGGACTGGAAACATTCCAGGGAACATGGAGTCACACGGGGCGCTGGCCAAAGGAAGGGGTCGAGACAACTGGAAAACGAGTTGGAGTAATTGGAACTGGAGCGAGTGGAGTACAAGTGATTCAAGAAATCGGGCGACACGTATGCATGAACTGGCCAACAATTATGTGCATTTACTGATCGGTTGGAATAGGTTGAACATCTCACCGCATTCCAACGAACTCCGAACCTCGCAGCCCCTATGGGCCAATGTGGTGTCAGTAAGCAGGTTCAGGAGCACTTCAAGCCAGTATACGAGGAAATCCATCAAAAGCTTCATACTACATTCTGCGGACTCCCCTTCAAGTGGATTCCACGTCCCATGTTGGAGGACAGTGAAGAAGAGAGACAGGAGATGTTCCAAGTATTATGGGACCGTGGAGGGTTCCATTTCTGGGGTAAGTCGTCTACCGCGATATAACAACACAGCCACTGAGAGCTCATTGGCATCTGTCGTAGTTGGCAATTATCAAGACCTCCTCCTTGACAAGGACACAAATGACGCTGTCTACAACTTCTGGAGGAAGAAAGTCAGCGAGAGGATCAAGGACCCGAAGAAACGCGAACTATTAGCGCCCCCAATCCCACCTCATCCATTTGGTTGCAAACGTGTATGTCTCGAACAATATTTCTACGAGATTCTCAACCAGGACAACATTGACATCGTCGACATCAAGTCGAATCCCATCGTCGAGATCACACCAAAAGGTGTGAAAACGACAGCAAAAGAGTATGAGCTCGACGTACTCATTCTTGCTACTGGTAAGCGGCTCGCTGGAGAAGTATTACCAGATGTGTAGCTGATGAGACATGTATAGGTTTCGATACCCATGCTGGCGCTTTTATCGATATAGACCTGCGTGGGATCAATGGTGAGACGATTCAGGACCACTGGCGAGATGGCACAACCACCTAGTAAGTTCTTGACGTTTTATTACTCGCTTGGCCTTTCATAACGGTTTCGTTCATAGCCTAGGATTGACGATCGACAACTTCCCAAACCTTTTCTTTGCCCATGGTCCCCAGGGACCCGCGCCCATCAATGTACCTGCATGCGTGGAAATTCAAGGTTCTTGGGTCGTTCAAACAATCAGATATCTCCGTCGGCATGGCATCACCAAGTTCACACCCACCTCTCATGCTGCACTGACCTACAAGCAACACATTGATAAGCTCTTCAACGCCACGCTCTTCCCGTCGCTGAAGAGTTTGCATAATGGGGCCAACGTCCCTGGGAAGAGTCGCGAAGCGTGCAATTACCTTGGAGGTCTCTCAGTTTACAAGGAAGAGATTATGGAAGAAATTGAGCGCGGATACCCGGGTTTCCAGAGAGAGGCGCTAAGAGTGGTGATTTAGCATTAGCCTCTGCGATAGAAAGGCAGCGCACGGTTCACTTACTTGTTTTAATTAACTGATAATGGATGAGTCATTCTACATATTACTTAACCATGGTAGGATACACTCCAACAGAAGCTGTTGGTTTCTTGTTGACAAAGTGTCGGAGAGCCTCCGCTGCTTCAGGAGAGAAAACCGAACTGTAAACCGAATAGTTTGGATATTTTTGTTCGACATCAGCGCTGTCGTTGACGTTGAAAGACGCAAGTAATTTAGTCGAACCAAGGTCGAACTCGGAAAACGCCGGCCAGCAAGTCGACTTTGATTTGTCACAGGGATTATTCAAGTTTCTGCACCTTATTTCTGAACGACACGACAACGACAAGATCAGTCGACACGTGTGGCCAAGTCCGATCAGCCAGAACCCGAAGGTGTCGTTATCGGGCAGAAATCGATGCATTTACGCAATTTGACACTGAGAGCACGTACCGTCACCCGTGGGATCATTGGTAAAGGTGTCCCCGAAGCAGACGATTGATCCCGATGAGAATTTCAGGAGGAATACAACAACAAACACTCCAGTAACCTTCGTATGGGACGTACGATATCACCACCATCAAAGACCTACATGATAGAAGAGAAATACGATGCAATCATCGTCGGCGGAGGCTTCGGAGGAATCTACCATCTTCTCCACCTGCGCGAGCTTGGTTTCAGATGCAAACTGATCGAAGCCGAGTCCGATCTTGGTGGTACTTGGTACTGGAACACATACCCTGGCGCCCGTGTCGACAGCGACATCCCCGCTTACGAATTCTCGCGCCCTGAGCTTTGGAAAGGGTGGACGTGGACCGAAAGATTTCCTGGATGGAAGGAATTACAAGCGTATGTCAACATGTTTTTGGTTATTCTCGCTTCGCAACAACGTATTCACACCCACTCCATCACTGACAAGATACTTTGCCTACGTTGACGATAAGTTCGATCTTCGCAAAGATTGTCGATTCGACTCACGCGTGAAACAAGCATACTGGGACAACGACTTACACGTCTGGAACGTCACATCCGATGGAAAAGATGGCGTATACAAGGTTTCCGCACGCCATCTGATCATGTGCATGGTCAGATTACCCCAGCTATTCCTCTGCCACCGCTCACTCCCGCCAGGGATTTGCATCCAAACCGTACATCCCAAAGTGGAAGGGAGGACCGGAAACATTCCAGGGAGCATGGAGTCACACGGCACGCTGGCCAAAGGAGGGCATCGAAACAACGGGAAAACGTGTTGGAGTTATTGGAACGGGATCAAGTGGGATACAAGTGATTCAAGAAATCGGGCAACACGTATGCATGAACTGGCCAACCGTCGTCTTAATCCACTGATACCCCACTCGGATCAGGTTGAACACCTCACTGTATTCCAGCGAACCCCAAACCTTGCAACCCCTATGGGCCAATATCGCGTCAGCGAGCAGGTCCAGGAACATTTCAAGCCGGTTTACGAAGAGATGTTTCGAAAGCTTTTAACTACGTCCTGCGGTCTCCCTTTTGACTGGATCCAACGTCCGATGACACAAGACAGCGAAAAAGAAAGACAGACGACGTTCGAAGGATTATGGAATCGCGGAGGGTTTCATTTCTGGGGTAGGTGAGTGATATTGGGGCAGCTACTAAATAACAACTATTTTGTGATAGCCGCTAATTATCAAGACCTCCTGTACGACAAGCCAAGCAATGATCTTGCTTATGCATTCTGGAGGAAGAAAGTCAGAGAGA
>JBBPMA010000792.1:0-17001 GCA_038090075.1 Xanthoconium purpureum | reverse complement strand
ACTCAAACAAGTACATAGACATCTATGAAATGAAGGTAGACGAAACAGAAACGAAAAAGCGTTGTATCACGACCGACGAAAGCACAATCGACGAGAAAGCTTCATCAGCGGTCATCTGTAGAGTCCGACGGTACCACACGCCGGTGGTAGAAACGCATATACGCATCGTATCCGGACTGAGCTTGATCGAGGAGGTCCTTGAGCTGCTTCAGACGTTCATCAGGGAATGTCGGTATGGTAGGTGCAAACCTGATGTCTTCGACCTTCTCGTGCACAGTGCAGATCCGCTATCCTCCCCTCCCAGACCTTCCAAACTCTCCCTTGGTCGGGCACGACCATGTCAAGGAAAGACAAGATGTCGATGTCCCTGACAGGACGGTCGCCACCGTGGCAAGCCACGAGCGTGCCGAATCCCCATTTCCTGACTCGCAAATGCCCGATGACCTCGAGAAACTTACTGGTCCGGATGGGATAACTTCTCCATTCGTATCTTAAGAAAGAGGAACAGATCAGAAAACACAAAACAAGAGATGTTATGATCTGCCAGTCGAGCAGGATAAAGGGACGCCCTGATGTGACGGTCATTTTATATTGGAAAAGAATGAAAATGACAAGAACCCGAATAACGAGTACTAGATTCCGTCCCTTGGGCGTATTGAGAAACGGAGGAAACTTTTTCCAGCACGAAACGAATGTAGCTTACATAGACGATGGGGATGACTACGAACGCTGCTAAGCGTTTTAGCGCTGCTGACGGGGGAAACAACAGCCAGCACGACGCGTATACGCTGGAACTGGCTGCTTCGCATAGAAATTCGAAGGCAAGGATAGTTTTGGAAGATCTTCGCCTACGCTTCTGAGCCATTGAGGCGTCACCGCATCGTTATGGAGGTCCGATAAGCTGGAGAGTTTGAAGCTGCTCTCTGCGATCGCCTCGACAAGGCTTTGAGGACAACGGTGAATCTTGATCCAGAAAAACCACGCATCCCGGGGTACACGTATTTGAGTGCCGAATAAGCGTAACAGTGTACTCTCCACAATCCATAGTGATGATGAGGAACGTCGGGTTGGAAAAGACGCGAGAAATCAGCCTAACGTATTCCCAGTCCGGCAGATAGAACACTTGCAAGAAGAGGGCGAAAGTGGTGTTGAAGAATATCAGCATGGAGAAGAAGTCACAAGAGTTGCCTTTCATACTATATCCGGTCTCGGCGACGTCCTGGGTTACTTCGTCCAAGCTTACGCCTGCGACACGGGGAGGATCAATGCCCCGTGGGAACACCATTGTTGTGTGATGTTCGTAAAACCGTTGATCCCTGCAATGTCCCAGGAGCAATTTCACTAGGCGCCCTTATTGCCGCTTCCTAATGCCTAACATCGGACAGACAAGATCAGGTCCTGGTTGTTTCCCGCTCCAGGAAGACTGAAGAGGCAACCAGCAGTCAACAATGAGAGGTGCGAAGCGTGACGGATTCCAGGCAAGTGGAAGAAATCTTGAGAGGAAGGTTCTCAGATCTCTAAAAAATAGAAAGTGATCAGACGACTTGAAGGCCTTGACGAGAAGATTACCGGAGGCCCTTGTCTCGTGGATGAGTCTTGAAATATAAAGGCTACCATGTTTCCATGGAGCTGATGGCACCCAGAACTCTGTTGCTGCACGCCTGTGGGCCTGTCAGTCACGAAGTCAACGAAGATGGACGACCCTCACCTCGGTATTCGATAGTGGCATCACCTGAATGGAGAAAGGCTCTTGGTAAATAGGAGGAAATGGTCAAAGGTTATAGTCCCATACCTTGATGCGCAATTATGGACCAAATAGTTATCAACTCGCAGTAGAGGGGGGGGCATGCAAAGCGCCTTGATGTGCGGACAAGTCCAAGGAACCTTACAAAGAAAGCTCTCAAGTTTACATAGAGCCGATGCCGCCGAGGTAACTCTTGTGGTGCGCCTGCAGTGGATCGCTCAGTAACAGCTGCACGAAAATGAATTGGTCGTCACCTTAGGAAGGAATGGTCCAAACAGAGGAACATTTGCACCATGAGTCGTGGCGTTGTCCAAAGCGTGAGCTTGATGAGACTTCGTGACTCGGAGAGTGTCACGTCAGCGACTCTTCGCCGCCGCGGCCCCCAGGAAACTTGAATGTAGTTCAGGCTTAAGTACTATTAGTGTTGTTCATCGAATCCCTCTCGTGGATGGTGAGGTCCTGAGGGACAGGCATGCATCGGGGCGACGACACGTACATAAGCCGAACAACTCAAAAGGGTTCGGACTGCCCGGATGGCCCGTGGGAGCATTCCTGGGTCACTGTGCTGGCTTCTGCTGAGACGAAGCCTCCTCTCCCTACCCGCCATCTCCCCACCAGCGACCAGCCCGTTACGGGTCGCGCACGCAGCCACTGCGGGACACACTCCCTGCGAGTCGATTTCCCGGGACGCGGTCACTGCCTTGCCTACTCCCCAGACGTCGCGGCTGGGAGCTCCCTACACAGCACCGGAAGGACGTCAGTTGGGTAGCGGTCAAGTCCCCTGACGAGAGCTTTCGCAGGCTCGAAACCGCTCCTCCCGACTCCCTATCCCCCTCTGGGCTACCGTACAGACCCCGATCCTCGGAGGAAGGTGCCTGACGGATGGGACAAGGGGAATCGATCGCCCAGGCGTCCTCTCTCTCACACACTAACTATTAACCAGGTAGCACGAAGCGCTACCCGGTTTCTCCCACCTTTCTCGCGTGTTGTGGTCCTTGTGGACAGGTATGCAAATCATGATGGATTCAGACCATGTTCGCCAAAATCACCCGTGTTTTCAGTTGTGCGTAGTATTCTCCTGTCCATCTCGAGCTTCCGCGACGAGATATATTAGACTTGATGGCGGTCCTCTCACGCGTATGGATGTTGCTGCTCAAATCCGACGAGGTGTATCAACAGCACTCAGTTTCGTTAACGCATCCCTTGACTCCCCATTCCAAGTTCAACGTTCTTTCCAGCCTTCGTGCCTTTGGTTCCTGGGCGTGAGCACAGAATGGGATGCCGATAGGTGTTATCAAAGTCGGCGACAACAAACCGTGCCTCCTCACCTCGCCTCCATACGGGAGCATAGAGGCTCCCAAGACCATGTTCTCCTTCCGTTTCAAATTCTGACACTAGCAGACAACCACGATTGCTCTTCAATGAGGGTTACTCTGTACCTCTAGGTGAGACCTACAGCACTATCGAAGTGCCACGGGTCATGACGGTCTACTTCGTATCGTGCGTCATTTCCCTTCTATCATCCCGTCCTCGATGAGATCAAAATTCTGGGGACGTTGGGATGGTACGAACCGTCTGTATAGATGTAAGATCAGTTTTGGTCACTCGGCAGATGTCGACCTCATAGTGAGACAGAAACCTCACTTCCTTGTTTAGGCCCGAAGAAGTTAGCAATTCCTCTTCCTCTTCATTTAAGCGTAAGCGCCCGTAGTCGATACTACAGTCACGAATAAGGAGTCGACTGACCATCATCTCTTTGTTTTCAGCACGACGATGTCGGTACGGTGCTCGGGGTAAGTTTTTGGTCTTATATGCATGTGTTAAAGTGCACTTTCCACCCGACTTCACATTTAGAGAGGTAGATCGGTAGAATCGCATATACACGTGTATCGTACGGAGTCTCTTACGTCTGTGAACATAATTCTTTATCGACATCTGTATCGTTCGATCCGCTTCGCAATGAACCAGATCTAAAAATACCTAAAGATCGGACACTATGTCTGTCTCAAAGCGTGCCGCTGGGACAGGGGTTGTGAAAAAGTATGAACAAGAACCAGCTGATGACCAAGTATACTATATCATATGTAAAGAATCAGGGAATGATTTGGAATCGAAGGTATTGTTTAACGAAGCAGAAGAAAAAGAAACAGTTGCCGAAAACCAATTAACAACGGAAACTGAAGAGAAAAATCACTGGCGGTCACGCCGAACATAGAAACGCATATATGCATCGTACCCGGACTGAGCTTCGTCGAGGAGGCCTTTGAGCTGCGCCTGACGCTCATCGGGAAACGTCGGTATGGTCGGTGCAAACCTGATGTCCTCAACTTCCTCGTGCACGATCCGATCGGCGACTCTCTCCTTCCAAACCCTCCAGACTTCTGTTTGATCCGGAATGAGCATATCAAGGAATGCTAAAACGTCGATGCTCCTGACGGGACGGGCGGTACTGTGACAAATAACGAGGCACTGGAATGTCGCTGCCGTGCTAAGCGCGTCGAACTGCCATTTCCTGACTCGGGGGTGTCCGAGGGCATCGAGAAACTTTGTGGACCAGATGGGATAGTTGTAAGCCTTGAGCCTATTTGTAAAGAGATAATGTAAGACTAGGAAGAGAACCCATGGCCCCATACGCATGGAAAGGACCGGGGCCTCAGTCCTGTGCGTAATAAAGCAACAAACACAAGAGAGGGAGGAGAAGTCGGTAAATGGTCCTGTCGAGCGAGTCGAGCTTTGGAAAGAGTGATGGAAGGAGTGATATGAGGAAAACTACAACGATCGACATAAGTGGGCGTAAGAGCAGCCAGAGCAGCGTCGGCACGGTACAGCAGGTACCTTCACATGGTCCTTCGAGCCTGGTGGCAACCCGTTCTCGACCAGATACATCATCTTGAAATTCGAACCATGCCGCACCGTCGTAAGAGAGGGTGAAGGTATTGTCTGCAATTGCCTCAACAACGCTTTCACTCCCATTCATGACGACAGCGAACCGTTGGTCTAGAAGCACTGCACATCGCAGGGTAGAAGTATCCGATCGCCGGGCAAGCGTAAGTGTGCCGTTTCCGTAGGACACAGCCAGCAAGAAATGGTAAAGGCCGAAACAGAGAGCAGTACGACGATTCGTCCAAACCTGGGCGAGGTCTGACGGGTAAAACACATCTCGAACGAGTGTGACCAGAACCTCAGAGAGTATCCCCATGCTCGCGAGGCCATAAAGATCTATGCATGTGCTATACCCGTTCTCAACGGCGTCTGTGGGCAATTCGTTCAAATCTATGACTGCGACGCAAGGGGGATGGATGCCTCGTGGGAAAGCTTTTGCTGCATGGACTTCGTACAATTGCTGATCCCTACTGTGTTCTAGAATAAATCTTGCTAGACGCCCAGACTGCAGCTTCCTGATGCACAACGCCGGGTAGACAAGATCAGGTCCTAAATGGTTTGTGCTCCAGGTGTACTTGATAACCGAGCAACAGTCAACGACGAGAGGTGCGAACTTCCTTGGTTCCCGAACAAGTGCAAGAAACCTTGAGAGGAAGGCTCTGCAGTTTCCATAAAACCGCTGCTGAGATGGTTTTTGTGGTGCAACTGTGGACCACTTAGTCGCGCTCCAGGTGGACTGAACACGCAACCAGCAGTCGACGGGGAGAGATGCGAGGCGCCTTAATTCCCTAAATAGGTTCGGGATGAACTGACCACATGACCAGCGGTCGACGAGAAGTGTGTAGTGGGAGGTTGGTTCGCGGGCGAGTCCAGGAAATCTTGCGAACAAGGTTCTCGTGTGTGCACAGGACTGATGCCACAGGGCAAATCTCCGTGGTGGGCCTATGGGTCCGCTTAATTATAAACCAAATGAAGATGAGATGGATGATCGTCACCTTGAGACTCGGCGGCCATACGATTTGAGTGGAGGAAAATTTGGGACATGACTCTAGCATGCAAAAAAGAGGAATTATAGAAGGGTCGGTCTCACACCATGATGTGTTGGGCTATGAGCATAAAATTTTCGCCTGAACTAGTGTTACTGGAAGCGCCTCATTTCTGATGGAACATGCTTGGTCAGCACCTCTGAGGAGTGACGGAAGAGTGGCAGTGCATACATCCTCTGGAACGAATGCTAAAAGTCATCAGTATTTGGTCTGGATATGGTGTGCGACTTGGATGCCATAGCAAAATTGCTGGGATGTTGTTGGCGTGGTGAGCGTGTGGATCTTCCATTTCCTGACCAGTGATTAGTTGTCTGTTATTTACTCGTTTCCTAGGTAACTTAGCTCGTGGGAAGATTCGGTTCAATTGCTATTCAGGTACAGGCGTTCGCATGAGAGAGACCCCACTGAACATAGATCGAGCTACATAACACGTATCCTACAAACTTCCTTACTTGGTAGATAAAACACTTTCAAACTAATCGCGCCGCGCGATGATACCACTCTGGACGGCTTTGTTAACCAACCCAAGGTGCTGATCAAGCAAGTCGGGGATGTCCGCCTTGGTGGAGTACAGAGAGTGATCTACCAGCGTCGACTTGCTGGTCCACTCGACGTTTTCGCCCCAAATCTCCTTGAACTGCGTTATCTTATCGTCCTGCCCAGTTACCTTGAGATACTGGTATACTGCTTTCCAGGAGCTGTCGAGCGCACCGACGACCCAGCTACATGCGGTGGAGTTAGTATGAAACCATGCGTATCGTACATCCTGATGTCACTCACGCGTGACGGGTGCTCAGAGCCTCACCCGCAAAGTGCAGATGGTTGCTTGCCGCCGGGAAATTGAGGGAAGTGTACAAATCTTCGAACTCTCCAGGTCCGAAGAACGCGAACGCACCTGAGCAAGACAAAGCCGTCAGTCGAGAATAACGCACGGGATGGACAACGAACCCATAGTGTATTCGTCGAGGTTCCAATCCTTGACGTCCATGGCGACGAACTCTCCCTTGAGATACTCGTACGTGATCGTAGAGTCCACACGACCGTGCGCTTCTGCGAGATTGCTAAGCACGAGCTCCTTGAGTACCTCCTGATCATTAATGCTCCCGAGAGCACTGAGGCGGTATGCGTCCGTCGTCCAGCAGTAGCTGGCGATGAGCACCTTGCAGGGAGTATCAGAGTCGACGCCGTAAGATGGGTAGACGATGGTGCGGATGGGGAGGTCTGTGAACGATTGACCGCCAACGATGCCCAGCTTCGTGGTCCACCAATTAGATTTGAAGAGTACCCCGATCTTGACAGCGGGTCCGTAGTTGAGCGCGCGCAAGGCGTTCTTCTGCAAGACATTTAGACCCGCGCCATTCAGATTGACGGTACGAAGGACGGGTAGAGGGAGGGTAGATATGACGTGCGGATACAGAATGGTGTCGGATCCGTTTACCGTAACCGAGACACAAGAGATCTCTTTGGGCTTCATGGACGCGGGGTCCTGGATGGTGGTAGAGTCCTGACCGATGGCCGTGACCCTCTTCTTGAACTGGATAGAAATGCCTTGCTTCGTGACGTATGCTTCCATCTTTTTTGACAGCGTCTCCGTTCCGCCCCTGTGTCGGGTGAGATATAGCCAGATCTCACAACAGGGATAGGACTTACTCGAAGCACTTCCAATCGACGTCTCCATAGTCGGAGCCACCAACCTGGGCGAACGCCAACGACTCAAAAACCGACTCGGTCAATGCGCGATCAAATCCCTCACTACCTGCACCATTGCTTCCTCCCAGAAGCGCACACCAGTTGATGATGTTGCTAGGAAGGTGTTGGGGAGGAAGGTTCAGGTTAAAGCTAGGTATATACTTCGCTGCCATGTAGGCGCGAACGGAGTACGAATCATTCGCCTTCAACACGTCCCAGCCAGACGTCTTGTTGGTTTGAAGATCGTTTACAAGCATCCTGATGAATGGGTTGGTGACGTCGCTGTTAATGGGGTCAGCGCCTGTCTTCGCGTAATCGGTGTCCACGTTCATCGCTTCCGCATCGAAAGGCCCTTTTGGTTGGTTGGAGATCTTCTCGATAGTACCGTTGTAATAGTAGAAACCGGGGTGGGAAGGGTCGCGAGTGGTGTAGTAGTAGGGTATAAGCTTGTCCTTGAGAGGGTCTTGACCTTCATTCAGCGGCGGGTATTCGATCAACTCCGCTACTCTCTTCATGGTCCCATTCTTATACTTTCCATCAGAATCCTTGTTCGGAAGTGGGAAGCGCATCGCCCCTGCTTCCTAGGATTTTTGAATACGTTCAACGTCGAATCACTCAGTGAGAGAGATAGAGGTACACACGTAATAGTCATACTTTCCTCCATTCGGGAATTTATAGGTTGAAAGACGACCACCAACACGATCAGAGGCCTCGAGAATTTCACAATCGATACCGAGGGAATCGAACATCAGGGCGGTATAGAGACCACCGACACCAGCACCGATGATCCCGACCTTTTCCTGAGCCGACAACCGCAATGCTTCATCAGTGATGTCGAAAGGATTAGTCTCACCCCGAAGCGAAGGGAGCTGTTTAAGGAGGTCAGCATGGTGCTCGTGGATAATGAGCTTGCCAAAGAACGCAAGTGGATCGCCTTGGAAAGGCATGGCTCGTATGGAAGATGAGTTTCAACGAACTCCTGAGAGGGACTCCACATTGGAGGGACCTGCCTTTTCATGTCCAATGGTTATATGTATTGGACTGTTTGGACGACAAACCGTCAAAGGGTAGATCCGAAGAAGTAGGGACTTTAAAGCCTCCTTTGTTTGGCACTTGGACCGATACGATGAACTCAAACCCTGTTTGGACACGTTTCATCGGGTCGGAAAGCTATTACCGCCCTGAGCCCAGAAAAAACTGACTCACGGCGAATCGCAATTGCTATCCCTATCCGATGCGTACGGCAACACCATGGGGTCAAAGGGCGAATTTTTAGAACATGAATCGGCGAAACCTTCTTCCGCGTGTGGAAAGATCGCGCCAGAGTCAGGAACCTGGTGCCTACCAGCTGTCTTGTCGGTAACGTGTGAAACAGAACAAGTATCATGAACAAGTACCTATGGGAATTCTTCCTCCTTGTTCAATCTACATTGGAAGGTTTTCAGACAGTTATGTTGTCGACCGCACCCATGGCAGTCCGAGAGTTTCCTGATCAGTGGAAAGGGAATATGGCAACGATTACCGTTGTTAGAAGATCCATTCGCCACACCCCAAGCGAACGCCGCACGGGTCAGCTGGCTGGGGCTGTTCAATATTAAGACCTGCGGGTCGTAAGTGGATTTAGAAGTTTTGGTGCATGCGGTGACCATTACCATGAACATCATAAAGTGTTTATCGCAACCTATCAAGGAAGATCGGCATCGGCATCGACGGCGAAAAGAGATGTCCTACCAGTTTCCGCCCATATACACCCAGACTTCCATTGCTTCCAGACTCTGGGCGGGATGACACACAACGGCTAGGCGAGGTTCCGTTTCTGGAGGATAGAAAGGACTCTGGCATGCGTATTCTTGGATCATAGATAGGAACTTACGTTGAACCGATTTGAGGTTCCGAAACCAGGCCAGGACCAAAACATGGCAGATCAACAGGCAGAAAAAGCCACAGGGGTGATGGAACAGTCTGGTGGCCAACCGTATACGACAGAAATCTTCATTGGGCTGGTCACCACACTTGCTCGGGAACCGGAACTTTCGCGTTGTGCAACAGTTTCGGTGACAGGAGGCTCAGTGTGGGACGGTGAATGAGCGTCAAATCTCGTCAAACTGGCTCCTCCGACGTCGAGTCTCGGAATCCCATAGCCCACAGACATTCATTCAAGATAGTCACAGTCGAAAACGGCAGACGATGTCTGCATATGGTTGGATAAAGTAAGCGTGTGAAAATGAACTGAGCTCTCCAACTATTGTATTACTAAATACACCGTTTTCTCCAGTAGTACGATTGGGAGTGGTTCACAACCACAGTCCGCAAAGCGGTTGTCTCACCAATCGAATCTGAGCTATGGACGTGTCTTGAGCAAGTGCCCAAATCTGTCACACCATCGCCATTTACGCCAGCTGAGAGCTCTACAACAGATGTTGGGGACCAGATTATAGTGGAAGACGAGTTCTATATGTATGTACCATAGAACTCATAAAACATGTTGTGAGTTATAAGGAAATGAGTTGTTGTGGTCTTGGTGTTGGCGCAAATGAAGATGCTGGCGCAAATGATGGTGGGTGACCGTAAGTGACAACGGTGCCGGTGAATTCCGATCGGACTAGGTCGGTCTTATCTGTCACGTGTGGTTGACAACAGTTGCAAACTATGGGAGCTTTAAATGATGCCATCCACTCCTTCCTCGACTTCAAATTTTTACCGCCCAGCAATCTAGCGAAACAGGTTCACTCCGTGAGCTCTCAGCTCGTACATGATATTCACACAGAACACCCGTGACGAGTACGTGCACCATCCTTTGCCCACTTCTCCTCCTCACCGCCTTGCAGTTATATCTCTGATCTCGTTTTCTCTCTCCTGAGCCTTTGAAGAAAAAGTGTCCCAAAAGTTCATAACCACACTATGATCGCCCGCACTCTGATCCGAAACAAACTTTTTGCTCGTGGCTTTGCTACCCACGCTGGTCCAAACACCGCTCTCCCCGCCGTTTTGCATCTCAAAACTGGCGAATTCTTCCATGGTCGATCCTTTGGAGCTCCAAAGAGTACTTTTGGAGAGACCGTCTTTTCAACCTCAATCACGTCCTGTATGTGTCCTTTCTCAGATCCGATCAAACTCCATTGACATATACGATTAGACACCGAGTCGATGACAGACCCCTCGTATCGCGGCCAGATCCTTGTCTTTACCACTCCTCTCATTGGAAATTATGGAGTTCCCATCAACAAGGCTCCGGTTGACTCGCAGGATGTCGGTGTTGTCTTGGAGTCTGAAGGAATCCAGTGCAGTGCCGTCGTAGTCGCAGATGTCGCAGAGAAATTTTCTCACCACGCCGCCGTCGAATCTCTCGCCTCCTGGTGTCGCCGCTTTAACGTCCCTGGTATCACTGGCGTAGATACTCGTGAAATCACACGTCTATTGCGTGATCAAGGAACTACCCTCGGTCGCCTTGCTGTAGGCGCAGATGCCTCGGCTCCTGCACCAACTGCTCAGCAATATTGGGATCCTTCTGCCGAGAATCTGGTCGACCAAGTCTCCACAAAGGTTCCCTACTATCTCAACCCTAACGGGGATGTCCGGATTGCTGTTATCGACTTCGGTGCAAAGGCCAATATCCTTCGTTCCCTCGTCCGTCGAAATGCCGCAGTGACCGTCCTTCCTTGGGACTTTGATTTCAACACCATCCGTAACCAGTACGATGGCCTATTTCTTACCAACGGCCCTGGTGATCCCGGGCATTGCGTGGATGCTGCTTTGAAACTCCGCAAGACGTTGCAGGAGTGGGATAAGCCTGTTTTCGGTATTTGTATGGGCCATCAGGTCATTGGTATGGCCGCTGGTCTAGAAGCATACCGTATGACTTTTGGGAACCGTGGACACAACCAACCCGTCCTCGCTTTGGCTTCCTCGGGCTCCATCAAGGCTGGTCGTGTTTATGTGACGAGGTGGGCATTGCGTAGCGTTTGGTCATACGGGCGTCGGACTGATGAAGATATTATATAGTCAAAACCATCAATACGCGCTCAAATTGACTGATCCGTTCCCAACGGGATGGGAGCCGTTCTTTATCAACTGCAATGATTCCTCGGTCGAGGGCATCAAATCGACCGCGGATTCTGGCAAGAAGGTTTGGGGTGTACAATTCCACCCAGAGAGTGCAGGTGGTCCGTTGGATACTATTGAGGTTGGTGCTTTTGTCATTCGTGGTACATACATCATCTGATCTGGTTGTGCAGATGTTCACGGACTTCCTCGCCGAGTGTCGCGCCCACAAGCTCACGTTACCCAAGGTTGCGCCTGTGGACTTGACGAGTTCATTCAAAGACTATGCTGCCCCTCGTCTCCCAGAGATATCTGTGAATGCTTAGATTGTTCGAATGGCTTCTTCGTGAATTGTAGTCGGGTGTATGAGTATGCGACGTAGTTGGATCCTCGTGAATAAAGTAGTCTCGCGTTGCCTCATTTGTCAACAAATAAGCACTGCGCAATACCCCTGCACCACTGTCAACATGAACTTCCTCGATACCTATGGTATAACTGGCACGGGCACGAGCACCCCGCCTTCCAGCGAACGACAACCCGAGCAAAGCTTCAACGAGGAGGTTTCGCAGGTTATTGGACAGCTTGGGCGTTTCTGGGGTGGGTTCCGGAAACAGGTACGTAGATATCGTCACTACTCCCATCGCGCCTCAAGAATGTTTAGGGCGAGACCGTACTGGCGACTGCGCGACGGGACCTGGGTCAAGTTGTCACGCAGGCCCAGCGCGAGATCGAGAAACTAACTACTGCGGAGACACAACCAGACTCGTCCGAAGCGAGAGGCGGGGAAGAGAGCGATGTTGACGAATCCGCGGACACGCCCACCGCAAGTACGACGCGGCCTACCAGTACCGAGCCCAGTGGCGAGGCAAGCACCTCCTCAGCGTCAACGACCACCACCGCCCATTCCTTCTTCACGCGCCTCCAATCGTCCATCCCGCCCAACATTGTATCCACCGTTCAGGCGCAGCTCCCCGACAGCCTCAGGAATGCGCAGCATATTGATCTTGCGCAGCTGGGAAGCACGCTCTCTACCGAGTTCCAGCGCATGCAGGGTATCACGCGAGCGCAGGCGGAGGAGTATGTGCACAAGAGCGAGGCGCTGCTCCGTGAGGCCATGAAAGAGGCTGGGGATGTGCTCCGGGAGGCTGTCAAGGTCATTCCGCCGGAAGGAAGCGCCACGGACGCTCCTGTCGTCTGGGATGGTTCGGATATCTGGATGCTGCCCGGGTTAGCCGCCCATGCGGAGGGGTCGGCGACAGTTGGATCGGCGTCCAAGGGGAAGGGTAAGGAGGTCGATTCTGGACCTCCTTCGGGGCGTCCCTCGGAGGATGCACGTCGGGCGGTTGCGACGCGCGCCGAGTCGCTGCTAAAACAGTTGAGGAATAACCCTGAGATCATCAAGGTCGATCCTGCTGTGGATACCTCCAAGGATGCATATCTGGCTTGGGCAGACGCCAGCGAGGCAAGTGGAGAAGGATTTGGCACAAAGGCGTGGGGAGAACGCATCGCTGAGGCACTGTCGGATCCTTCGGATGGAACAGCGCTGCAGGCCACCTTTGATGCACTTGGTATGATTCCATTCATTTCTAGCATGATAACTACCTCATTCTTTCCGCCAGTACCCTCATTCATGCCCGAAGAAGTCTTTTGGGTCAGGTATTTCTTCCGAGTGCACCAGATCGAGACAGAGGAAAACAGGCGGAAAGCACTACTACAAGGTAAGCTTCTTGTTTACTTTATCAGACGATACACGAGGGTTACTAAACTCCCGAATAGCGAGTGCGGAGAATGAAGACGATTTTAGTTGGGAGGACGACGAAGACGAGTCTGTTGAGACAAAGGAGAGCCCCGCTAACCCACTGGCGTCGTCACAGTGCACACTCGCTCCTGTCCGGACGACGTCTACTTCGGATGTGCTGTCGCTGCCATCGTCACATGCACAGAGTCCCAGGGGAAGCAGTGAGGGCAGTTATGATGTTGTTTCTGGAAATGTCAGTAGCACGGGGGCTGCTGAAGCAGAAGAGGAGAATGAGGAAGACAGCGAGGAAGAAGAGGAAGAGGGTGAGGAGGAGGAAGGGGAAGAGGAGGAAGATAGTGACTGGGAGTGAGGATATGAGTGTTTGTTTTCATTACCGATTAGGTAAATCGATCCAAAGTTATGACGGCAATGAAGGACAAGCTCGCCCGACCTGCCTCCGTTCGCCCTTTATTCAGTTCTCCACTCTCAAGTGATGCGGAATGAGCTCGCTGTTTGAAAGACGCTTTCAAAAGTCGCGTCTCCTCTCCAGGTCCACCGTCATTCTCGCACTCCGCTTCATCTGGGTCATTCTGGTCATTTGGTGCGAGTTCGGAGTTTTCTTCTACAGTTTGTCAGACTGCAGGTGGCCGGACAAGGTCGTCCAGTCCGTGAGTATGAGCAACTAAAACCCGTGGATTTTACTGACACGATTCCATTCAAGTCTCGTTCACCGTCCGAAGCGAAGCCCACGCGAGTACTCCTTGTTGCGGATGCTCAGCTGCGGAATCCTTCCACCGTCTCCACGCTAAAATCATGGTTTGGTTACGACCCTAATACAGCGTATTTACGCAAGAGTTGGAGAGTTGCATCACGTCTCCGTCCCAACATAGTCATGTTTCTTGGCGATACGTTTGCCTCGAGCCGTTATGTCACAAGCGAAGCAGAGTGCGTTTCTCACTCACTGGACGTGTCCGTCGGCCATTGGAGGGCGATACTGACCATGAGAAACAGGTACGATCAATACTGCAGTGCCTTTGAAACGACTTTCCCTCGGGATGCTTCGGTGCCGTTTTACCTCATCCCTGGGAACAATGATATAGGGTGCGCCTCTGTCCTTCCGAACAACTCTGGCCCTAAATGCATGCCCACAGGCTAGGTGACTCTGCGTCTTTTTCCAAAGATGCACGTCGCTTCTTTGAGAAACATTTTGGGCCCCTAAATCGAGTCGTGTCTATTTCGGGCCATCAATTCGTGTTGCTGGATGCACCGGGACTCGTGGAAGAAGACTATCGCCGTCAGGCGCATGGGGAAACCTACGATCATTGGACTCCACTTCCCGGTGGACCGATCGAATTCGTGCAGTCGATCTCTACCCAACAAGATGGTCACGCGACGGAACCAAAAATACTACTGAGTCATATACCGCTTTCTCGGCCGTCGAGCAAGTCTTGTGGACCGTTACGGGAGAAAGGCGCGATACGCGCTGGAGCTGGGCTTGGGTACCAGGCGATGCTTGGCAAACAGACGACCGAGTTTTTGTTGAAGACGCTGCAACCATCGGTGGTATTCAGGTGAGGGTGTTTTTCTTGAGTATCGACTTGGGATTAATGACGCGACCAGTGGCGATAATCGCGACTATTGCGAAGTCACACACGAGTTACTCGGTCCCGATCTGCAAGCTATCACTGTTCGGGAGGTTACCGTCAAATCATTATCTCCGAGTCGACACATTCGCCGGCCAGGCTTTCAACTTCTCTCCCTGGTTCCTCCATCTTCGTCACTCACTGGCCCAACTTTCGCGGATGTGCCGTGTCATCTGCCCGACACACTTCGTGTTTTTCGCTCGATATATGTCCCTTGCTTCGTGTTGACAGCACTCGTGTTGCTCTACCTGAACGTCCGCCCTTCAGGTCACAGTCACAGAAGACATTTCTCCGATCTTTCGCCGATGTCATTGACGCGTTACAGGCGCTCGTCATCTAACCCCGAGCCCGAATCGGCCATATGGAGCTCTCGGACCCCGCTTAAACCAAGATTCCAAACGAGTCCCATCGCACCGTTTCCCCTCTCCACGCGAATCCCCAGCACGAAATCTGTCCCATCCTACCGTGCTTCCCCCGCATCCACCCCCCAAGGTTCTCCGCTGCTCAGTCCGATCACGCTCTTCCCATCCGGGGACGAGGGTGACACGGAAGAAGACCACATCGGGCCGTCTCACTACACCCTCCGACGTGACCTCCCGTATAGCAGCGGATGGCAAGGCGAGCACGACGACGACGTCGCGCGAAACCGCGACACGCACCCCGAGCGTCCGCACGCCCCGTACTTTCTCCCGCCGCCTCTATCACAGCATGCCCGTGCACGATGGTCATTTTCGCGGTCGTTTGTGTTTTGGGGGCGGAGACGAAGGGTGACGATCGCGATGCCGGTTTGGAGGGCGGGGTGGCGCTGGTTGAGTGTAACGGGTCAGCAGAGGGAACGGAGACGGGGCTTGGTGTGGCGGTTTGCAGGCGACTGTATGAGCGTGGCGATGCCTGCGGTCGTTGCATGGGCCCTGATAGACTGGTTCTTTTTCTGAAGAGAGAGTGTGTGGGGGGTCGAAATTAGATTAGGTGCTGCTCGTGCATAGCGTAATTCGGACCAGATAGACAGATCGCATATGCTTTTATTGCAACGGACTCTGCTTTGTTGATGCTCGTATGTACGTCCATGGCTTCCAGCTTCCAGGGGTTTCCGATGTGATAACACAAAACTGGCCACCTATTCCACAGCAACGCCCTCTAGGCAAATCTGGACCCGAGGCTGGTGCCATGTGAGTATGTCGTCGAAGAAACGAGGATCAAATATTATTTTGATCATCACCTGGTCGGAAATCTCCGCATCGGGTCTGGCGAGCTGCAAGCACGACTATGCGGCCCATACTCTTTGTGACGCAGGGGTGTGAAACTAAGTTCAAGCTCACGGTCATCGAATAACTTCAACGAAAGCTTCTGGCTTGGAGGGAATCGCCTTAGAGCGTCATCCGTAAGGTCGGAAGGCCTAGCATTTGAGCCGATCTCTTGCAAGACTGACGAAGTCATGTTCAAATCGGTACACTGAATGCAGGAGTGGAGTGGAGTACGGCGACCCGGAGGCGATGGAGCGTTCTCCTCATGCAAGACTGGCACGAAATCCATGTTATCAACGTGGTCAGCGAGGACAGAAAGCTGCTAAGTAGGCTAAGAACTGAGAACTGAGCCGTGCAACACGTCCGACATCGTCATCATCGTATGAATCAAACGTATTCTCTATTGGGTGGACCAGAGAGACTGCTACCCAAGAGAATTAGAACGCTATAGCTGCTCGACGGCATCGTCGACCCGTCTAATTAGCATCATGCCAACGGGACCAGCACACATCCTCATGCGGGACGTTTCGTATTCCCCAACAACACCAAGCATTCAGCGTCAAGTTGGTTGAGCGAGATGCATTGAGCAAAGAAGGCAGCGATGGCCGGCACAGACTCCGCTTCGATGAACATCGATGGAGGTTTCGGACGGAAAGGTCAATCCAAGGAACGCGGATGATAGAGGCGATTCGGTATAACCTCTGGTGTCGACCGCAAGGATGATGTTTCACAGCGACCGACATGTCTGCAGAAGTCGTAGCAGTCCATTTGGCGTCATGCCACCTAGCGTGTCCCACCCCCACGCCTCATTGATGGTAAGACATTCCAAACGAGGCCATACCGATGTCAATGTGAGCAATTCGCTGTCCGTCAGGTCCACGTTCCACTCGATATCGATTTCCATGTCACGAAGATCGTTGGATGCCAGGCAGAATCCCAAGGGACATGAGTGTGGCCTAAATTGTACTCCTGG
>JBBPMA010000791.1:7026-17029 GCA_038090075.1 Xanthoconium purpureum | reverse complement strand
TCCATCGCAAGACCTTCAAGCAGTATCCTACATCCCGAGGTCTACCGTTTACCCACGCATACACCCTCTTCTATTGGACGCAAGATCTGAACATGCCGATCAACCAGGCTTTGTTGCAATGCTGTGCGGGGGCACCGGATTACAGACACCTCCGCGGCAATGTCTTGGTGGTCAAGCATCGCCAATCAGCTGCGAACAAGTTCAAAGATATGGCCACCGAAGACTTGGCCCTCATCTCTTCTCTTATAGGCTGGTGTGCACAATATCTGAGTTTGATTCATCTTCTGCTGACGAGCTTTCATGTTCAGCGCAGTTGCGGCAGGTTTGCTCGATTGCATTGACGAATTCGACCTGGCGATGAATGAGATTGACTTGTAGCTTCGGTCAGTGCATTTCGCCTCCGGCTTAATTCTGTCGTATCTCAATCATCGTCAAGGCTCCAAGAAACCAAAATGCCGTCCACTCTTTGCCTCCATCTACCTCAGTCGATAATCTTGAAAAAAGGGGGGGAAAAAAGATGACCGTTCCATTTCACAGTGTCGGCGCGCCTTGCCTTTCGAGGCTGTATTTGTACGTGGGAATTGATGTTATATTCTGTCTTCTTTTTAACTTCCATATGTGCCGCTTCTCGCCGTGTACGTTTATCCTTTGTTGCCTTTATTACACTACATCTAACTTCATAAAACCATCTCCGCCGAGTACATTAGTCTCTTCTATTCCTTTACTGCCTCTGTGGTTTGGCCAAACTGTACGATATTCACAATGCTGTAGCGCAGGTTTTTTTTTATTCCCCTCGAGGGTTTTTTTTCGACCTGCAATCGTTGACAATGTATTATAACCTATCGAGGAATTGAAACTGGGCTGTGCACTGAAGTCTAAAGTACGAGTGAGTATCTTGAGCAGCACAGGCAGTCGGTCCTAAGTTGAATCGATTCATATTATCGTTTCCTATTATACATATCTAGTCCTTTCTTTTCCTATTTACTTCCTTTCCAACCACGCTGTGAGTCAAGGAAAACGGCTCAGACAAGGCTAACACAAAAAAAGAATACAAGAACCGGCAAACGGCAAGCAGTAATCGACGCAGATTTCATGTGAAGCACACTATCATACACGGAGCGACAGAAATTTGAAGGATCTGATCTGGTACCAAACATACCAAAGGTCGACGTGCAGCCAAGGATGAATACATGGTTAACGCGCATATCAGTGAGATCCACAACAAGCCACATACCAGAGATGAAGAACAGGAATTACAGCATTTTATGATCTTTTCGTTGCCACTCAATACGTCGACGATCACTTAGCATAATACACACTTACACAGCTCTTGGGGGAAAGACATTTGGGGTTCATTCTTGTGCGTGACGCTTGCCAAGTTGTACTTGGGAGAGCATAGCTGCTGCCTCGGACCTCATTCGGGTGCTTTTATTGAAAGCGTCAGGATCGAGAATAGTTTCTTTACGTTCCTCGACATCTGCATTGGACTCCCGCAAAACCCGTATAGTGTGGGCATTCAGCTGATATACCTGGTCATAGTTAGCCATATGTATGATGAATGACAACCCTTGAGGTCCTACCCGTCTGCTGTCCCAATTAAAAGCCTGAAGCGTTGCACGAACCATAACGAGCGTGCCCTGACGCAACTGAGAGTACCACTCATGGGGGGGAATCAGATCGTCGTTGATATCCCTCATGTCGAGCTGTCGAAGTCTGGCGTTTACATGTCTGAACAGATCTCCTCCATAGTCGGGAAGAGCAGACGGGTGATACAGATCGTTTGTAGTAACTGAGAAGAGGATGAGCATGCATGACGCGTTAAGAAGGAAAACATACATACTTTGACTCGGCTTCTTGTCCGTCGTGGTCACAAGAACAGTCCCATCTGATTCCAGATCGTCGAAGGAGCCCAGCTCCATATCGATCTCGTCACCCATCGCTGCTGCCTTCGAACTGGATGACTCCGCAATGGGAGCAAGTGCCGTCAACTCTCTTTTCTTCATCGGACGACTCGAAGGGTCTTTGGACTTGCTTCCATGCATGGTGGTGTACATAGGTTCCGTGCAGATCACAACGTAATCGGGGTTGCTGGCTGCGTCAGCGTTTACATGCGCAGTCCAATCTTTAATGTGAATGTTCTGACTAAATGTCAACCTTCTGATCGTACTGCAACGCGCCAGTACCATACCTTCCCTGCAAGCTCGCGTCGATCCTGTTGAACAACTTCGTTGAGCGTGACGATCTGGTTCACCCACAAGTTCGACAGTTCTTCTGTTGCATCCTCGGGCACTCCCAGATAGAACACACTTTTAACGCATGTCTTGTCCTCGATGAACGTAGGCTGTAGATATGCAATCATCAGCACGGGCAGTGGACCACAGGGATGAATAACGCACGTTGAATAAGGAACCAATGTAATGATTTCCCTTCGCAGAGAAACGGGTGCCACAATTGGCAGGTCGTATCTCACCGATCAGAATGGTCTCGAAGTTTTCGGTGCCATTGACCGAGCGATATTCCCAGACATTGTTAGCCACGATATGACGTGCAAAGTCGACACCATAGGAAGAGCATGCCAACACGAGCCGACTGGGCATCGCAAGGAGGCTATCATACACAGAATCGTATACATCCACGATTGTTGAAGAAGGCTGCATGGAGAAATAGCGAGTTGGAACACGTCTGGACAGTGAATCGAATGATGAGAGGCAATGGAAGAGGATGGTGGATGGCAGATTTCCAGCGACCAGATGGAGATGATGTGAAATGCCCGTGATTCCATGTCGAAAAGATGCCGAGACATGAAATCTTTGTTGCGGCAGACATTCACTTCGGCGAATGATCAGGGGTTATCAGTCATGTTGAACTGCCAGTTCTGAATAAAGACCATTCTAGAGCATCGAGATCACGTACCTAATTTGTGTTTTTTTTGCCGTTGTGCCATCCTAGGGTCTGCATCTGCTCGTCTTTTGAGAGGGGGGCGTTTTGTAGCACGAACGTGGGTTTGAGACTGTCCAATTGTCGGCGTGCAATAAGTAACTACATCTTGTTCAATAGTGTCCAATACTGCAAGAGCATCCGATGCTCGTTGCAAGCACGCCGTTATTGTCGCTGCAGACACAGTTATGGCACCACACGGACCGCCTGTATATGCTGACAAAGCTTGCTCTGCTTGTTCACGTTCTGAACCACTCGAAGTGTTGATGATGGTCAATAGGTTCAGTATTTCAATTCGCTTCATCTCACGCCTCATGTCTTCACTCTGACGACAAGTGATGCGTTTTATACTGAAAGGTCGTATTATCATCAAACCTTCCAAGGATTTAACCCTGGACAACATAACATACGGTGCCTCGGTGCCCCTACAACCTTCGAGATCGACAATTGCTGTTTTTGTTGACAACCCTTGTGATTTATGTACAGTCATCGCAAACCCGGGTAGGAGGGATAATTGGGTCCGCTTGAGTTTGAGACTGCTATGATCAAACAGGTGTCGGAGTGTGATTTCCACTGTGTCTGCAAGCACGACTGATTGAAAGCGTTCGAGATGAGGGAGCAATTGATCTGACATAGAAGGAGTGTAGACGACACAAGATACAGCATGGCGGATGCCCGCATCATCAACAGTGTAACGTACACTTACTAGCGTACCCACACATCCGTTCACTATGCCCGATTCCACGTCAAAGTTCTGAGTGATCATCACAGGCATTCCAATCACCAATGGAATTCGACCCAAACGTTGGTGTGTCTCCCCGGAATGCAACCGTATTAAATATTCATGTTCTTCTGGTCCCAAATCCTTCCCTTCTAAACTGTCTATGCATGCATACCAATGTACGGGACAACCTGTTCGCTGAGCAAATGCAAGAGCGGCCTTCTCATTGATCGCGTCTTTGACCTCGTTGTTGTAGACGATAATAGGTGCGTCCTGCCATTCTTCCCTCTCCCATGGCGGGGATTGGATGTTGGTGATCAGTCTGGACTGCAAAAGTTGGTAATCTTCATCTGTACATTTTCCTTCGCGCAGTCGGTCAAGCAATGCGACAAATCTTTCGTTTTCTTTCCCAGCTTGTCTCATCGACTCGACCAGCAATACGACGACGTCCACCGACAGCCACAAAAGTCTGCTGAAGATATCAGCTTGCACTCCCGGGTCAGCAATCTTTCTTCCAATCGAACATTTATACAATGCACACTGGGCTACCGGCGGCAGTTGTGCGAAATCCCCTGCGAATATAATATTCACCCCTCCAAAGGGTAAATCGCTCCCTTTCGCAACGCATAACGCATCGTGGATAGAAACCATCATCCTCCGCCCAATGACAGATACTTCGTCTATGAACAGAAAATCGACTCCGTCCCACTTTGTCATCAGGTCACATATACTTTTAGTGGTCATCCTGGAACCCTTTCTCTCATTGAGATTCAGTGCGGAGTGGAGCGTAGTTCCCGAAACATTCCTCGCGGCTACACCCATGTAAGAACAAACACGGAATCGTCGAGATTGACCAATCTGTTTGAAAAACTCATTAAGAGCGAGAATTACACGCGTCTTTCCAGTACCGCCGCAACCTGCAATATACATCCTCAGCGGCGCTGGCCGATCCGCGATTGCTTGCCGTGTCACAAGCATAAACGCTCGATGCTGTTCACCGTTCAGGCTGAACTGATTTGCAACAGATTCGGCAATGGATTGCTGGTCAGGGATTGGATTGGTTCCCCCAATGTGACAGATCACAGGGACACTTCGAGTGACCTGTTCCTGAGCATCCAACGGGTATTCACTCCCCTGTATAACAGTAGACAATTCAGGCGCCACATGCTCCCATGGCACGACATCATCACCAACGTCCCTTCGCCCATCTGTCAACAAGAGCCTCTTCGATCATTGCATTCGTTCGTTGTAGGCTGCTTTCCACTCGTCTTCCAGGTCAAGCTGCCCCCCCGATATGTCACACTCATATGGAACAGCCAATAACGAACTTTCTCCTTCTGGGCAGGAAGAGGATATAGAGAATCTACCAGCACGAGTAAGGTGATCGATGCAATCAAAACATGCATCCTGTCGCACAATCCGCGAATGGGAGCGACATTCTTCGAGTGCTGATAAGAAACGCAGACACCCACCATCGTTCTCTTCATAATCAAAATCCAACGGAATCGAGTCTTCTCGTACTCCGCTTACACACAAATCCCTTGCTACATCGTCCCTCCCACCAGGTATCACTCGTCGAGTGCGTTGTGTTCTATGAAGGTCACGAGCATCCTTGCATTCCTGTATTGACTGAATATTATTTATCAGGTACTGCTTGCGAGAATAGGATCCTTCTGGGTCCGACATCCACGCATTATACGCCTCTGTCCAGCTTGAGCGGTTGTTCTGCAGATCAAGAGCACTTCTCCAAGGTTTGAAGAGAAGAAGCATGGCCCTTGCATGGCGCGCCATGGTGTCCACACGATCACGACGAGGAAGCGCGGGACCCACTAAAGTGGGAACAACACGTTGCAGAGGATGACGCACCCGAACAAGACGTGATGCGCGTTCTACATGACCCTCCAAAAACAAGAACCTTGGTCATCGCCGTGAGTCATCCTTGAGAATGTTGCAGGCAGATACAAAAGCATGAACATCTTCGGCATCACCATCAGACTCACCAGCTGAACTGTCGTTTGTTTCGTCGTCACGTTCAAACCGTACACGACATCTCGCTCTCTTCTGGACCTTATCAACTTGCGCGCAAAAATCCCATAATGTAATATCCTCCAGTTCTCGCGGATGGTATCGATAATCATCCACTTGGTTAGCATGCACAACAACGTTTCCATCCAGGTCAGCTCCAATCGTATATTCTTCTGATGTTTGAAACGTTTCTCCATTCCGATCATCATCGTTCATTGCATACTCACTATCATGACTGCTAGCTTCCGAACCAGATTCTTCAGATGATGTGTCATCATTGTCCGCATTGCAATCAGGCTTGTCCTGAACTTCCGGTTGGTTCCGTTGCTCACGCGCAGGGTAACACTCCGGGCTTGGAAGTTCTTTGTCGATTGATCGTTCGAAATTTGTCCAATATAGACATCTGAATGAATGGCTCGTGTAATGATCACCATCATCAAGTAAGTAGGACGAAACCTGTTGCGTCGAGAGCTCCTGATGAGAGATCATGGAGTATGCACACTTCTGCAGTAGACGCTTTGCTCGTGTCCTGAGATTGTCCACTGCCGGATCGTACTCTCCCAGCCTGGTGACTGCAACATCTAAGGCGGAATATGCGACGTGTGCTTTCAATTGTGTCTTTGTGATGTAGTCTGTAATGTAATATATCACAGCCTTCGCAGAGCCTCCAGAGCCCACGAACTGAATATCCATATTGCAGCGGAGGCACTCCAGCATTGTAGAGTTGTATCTGTTCACCATCCCATTAAGGTAGCGTAAATTGACATCTCCTGTCATATCATCAACGAAACTTCTGGCCACATAATTTTGGTCGTCAAGGCCAAAGCGACATTCCCTTGGTTCAGGCGGTCCTTTCCAATACTTAAAACATGTTAACGTATGTTTATGCTGCTGACAAGACGTTGCCAAAAAATGTACGTCCTTCGTTCATTGCAAACGCTCACTCTGGATATCATCGTCGTCAAGACGTGGACCGCGGACCGAACAGGGATGATGACAAGACGAAGGGACGTCAAGGTCAGGAAGCGGATCATCAGGTACGGACGTTGATATTGTATCATCAAGGAAAGCTAACAAACGATCCCTAAAGTCAGTGTCCCCTTCCCGCAGTACACGATGTCTGATCTGATCACAGTTCAGACTGTCTGTCAACCAGATCAACATGTGACAATGAAGGCTTCCGCGACCCTGTGCCTCTACGCAGCCATAATAGGCACTTACTTGACCCAACACACCACTCGAACTCTCACTGACAGCCTGAGTATCGGCGTACCGCAACACCGTTCGAATGAAAACTGTCATGCAAAGATGAAAGAAACGAGAGGCGATAACCGGGTTTTTGGCAACAAGAACTGATTGGGTCCAGAAGTCAGGTACATCTGTGGACAGCATGTTCTCTAAATCAAAGTCAGTGCCAGACATAAATTTCAGAATCGGATTGTAGACGTCAGCAGGGTTTATCATCACGTAAAAGGTGGGCAAGCCCTTTTCAATCATGAGGGCCCTAATCTCGTTACGCATGAACGCTCTTGCTGAACTTGAAGCAGGTACACATGAAGTGACATGGGAGACCTGCTTCAGCAGCTCTCGAACCCTCTTCTCTTCTCCAGTGAAGGAAGTTTCGTGGTCTCCAGCCAGAAGCCGTTCAGCCACAGTGTGCACCGCGGAGGGAGACACAAGCACAAAGTTGGCTTTGAACCTATCGAACAGTCCCCGATCGATTTTTAAGCTGCACTGCAACAAGATGCTCCTCCTCTGCAAGACACTGAACGCGGTGAAAATGAACGAGTAGTGAGTTTGAAAACGTGTATCAGATAGCGACAAAAGATGCTTGATGTGTCTTTTCAAGGAAACCCGACGTACTCTACGGGTTACGGGTTTCCTCAGGAGCCCCCAGACCATAAGGAAACAATGTGGGATATGTTAAAGGAAAGAACGAAGGATTATTAATATCACCAACAGGTTTCCTGCCATGAGGGATCTGAATGTACCCCTTTCCCGCTCTAGCAACATGCTCCATCGCCGCAGCTCGGAGGACGTGAGAAGGTGTGTTGGGCTCCACGTTGGTAACGACAACTGACTCGAAACTGCATTCGCTCTCCGACTGTGCAGGGACATTTTCAGATACTCCATCGTACTGAGACGTCAAGGAGTCCCTGCCAACGGAAGATGGCACAACCTCAATATGGACAGGTAACACGTCCCGATCATCAAGGGTATCGAGTGCCGCGCCATTGATTGCAACATCGTTATAAAAAGGATTATGCGCACACAGCCATGCCAAGGCCGCAAACACCTTTTCTTTGCGTATCACAAGGGGTTGCGCATGTTTTCGCAGCCATTCTTTAGTCGGCACGGAAGAGCCGACAAAAATCACACAGACCAAAGTGACGATTTCATCCAATGGAGGAGGGAGGATGTTAAGTACGCGCTCAGGCTCTTGTGGGAATACGATGACATGACCGCGCACCCCTCGCTGTACATTAGGTGCTATCCCCGCCTTCTCCTGCAACTGAATTATCCATGTCCGTGCCCGAGTACGCGCTATCATCACCTCTTCAACGACCGTCAATTCACGTAGCTCAAAAGGTATCTCACCCAGGAACATGTGATTCGCGAGAGATAAATCAGGTGTATTTCCTCTTATCAAACTTTTGCGACACTGACTGCACAACTGTAAAGCCACTGGGCGACCCCCTTCGAAGACGACGCTCTCATGAACAACAAGTACATCAACCAGTTCAGGACAAACCGTTGGAAAGGTCGGCCCGATACATCGCGAATCGAGCCATCGAGAATCAATAATATTTGTGTCTTCTGCGCGCCTATCAGGTCTTTTGAGAAGACTGAGATCAATGTCAGAAATACTGGTCACTTGTTTTTCTCTACTACACCGTTTCGCGGAACATGAGCCACATACAAATTCCCTAAGTGCATCCGAGCCCGTCGCCTCGCGAAAAGAGCGCAAGACCGCATCCTTCTGTTCCTCAGAAACTAACTGTGGCCAATTGCGGCAGAAACTTTCCCGCTGTCGGTTCTCGCAAGCTCGCACCAAGCGATCAACATACATGCGAAGACACCTACGAAGTTTCGAAAGCGTAAACGTGCGTTCGAACGGAACAGCGTGCAAGCGTAACAGACATCGAAGGGGTAACTGCTTGATAAACGGACACACCATTCCCAAGACCCGATGCTGTAAGACGTGCTGTTGTCTTTCGTCCGTGGCTCTTAGATATCTCCGTACAACCAACACACACTGAGGATAATTGTCCTTCGAATGAAGCACGCATGCGCCTGTAGAGATATGAGACATCACAGCATCACACATCCCCTCCTTGCCACCAGCAAGCGCAAGTCCGTGGACGAAGCCAACAGAAAGAAGAGACCCTCGATCCAACCGCTCAAAAGAACTGAACAAAGCTTCCGGCTCCAACGCGAGGTCATCCGTACAACATCCTGCTCTGAATTGGTCAAGCATCGTCACCAATTTCCATCGCTCAACCTTAGCACCAGAGAATACTAGACCGATTGCACGAGCAATTTTAGACAAGCACTCAGTCGGATACCGTACTTCCGGCCGCAAAACAATTCCGACCAACGTAGATGCGATCTCTGCTGGTCCCCGTAGACCACGACAGACGTTATCACAAGCAACGCGTTCGTCTTCGTCACTCCGTAGACCACATGCACCGGTAAACAAATGTCTCAACAGAGCATCACTGAAATCCGAACCTTCACGAACGTTAACCCCGTGCAATTGACACAACATTCGCTGATCTTCGAGATCTGATGTAAAAAAGCGCCATTCACGAGACTGAGTCCCATCCGGGTGCAAAGCGGTTTGCAACATACGCAGCGTGCGCGATCGATTATCTTCTGTCACCGGATCTACATCCTGTATCACTACTCGTTCAAAACCCGCGGGGTTAGGAAATCCACCACTCCCATCAAGGGGAATTCAATCATACGTGGTCTCCTCGAGATGCGAGGGAAACGGGGAGCCGCGGGACGTAGTCTCTGCACCACTTGGATGAAATACAACAAGACGAAAAAATGCAGTCCACTCACGACCTGCGATAATATCACAATCGATGTCACGTACGATAATAGGGACCTCCGCTGTGAAGCACGTCCCTTGGTAGTCCGCCTGAACGACTGCCCTGTCTAGAAAAGGCGAATCAGGGTCGTCGGCTCGCGAGGCAACAGCCGGAGAGACCAAGCAGCGAAATTCGTCCTCATCGAACCGACCAGATACCGACTGACCGTTGAGATGCATGAGGGCACACAGCGGCAACGACGGGCTTGGCAGCATCGAAAAAG